>JACTOM010000867.1:8745809-8849856 GCA_015832385.1 Elymnias hypermnestra
TTTTTAATTTCATATTATATAATTACATATTATTAATTTTTTATTATCTTCATATGTCATATTGTCAACTTTTTATATCTTATTCTTCTTTTTGTTATTATCTATGTGTAATTTGAAGTGGCCTTATTTTGTTTAATATCTCTAACTGTACGCATATTTGTATTAGTAGCAGTTGATTACAATAAAATAAAAAAGAAAATACAATAAAAGTAAGTAAGTAGCAGCCAATTAACATCCCACTGCTGGGCACAGGCTTCCTCACTCATATGAGAGAGAGGGTTTTTAGACCATAAACCCACCACTCTACTCCACTGGCATAGTGACAGGCATAGTACAAAGGGTGTACTCTCTATTCCTTCATTTTCATAGTCCGACGTGATGGCAATCCGACACAACCGGAGAGAGATCAGGCGAAGGACCGACGGCTTAACGTGCTCTCCGAGGCACGGGGGTGGATGACATCGCTAATTTCCCAACTTCCGACAAATGTTGAGAAAATCTTAATAGAAAACTCAATATCGATTTCAAATTGGCCCGACCCTGGACTCAAAAGAGCACCTTAAGCTGTTCCATCCCACTATAAGAGTAGAAGGAATAGCGAGTGTACGTTTGTTTTTCCAATTAACTTAAAATCTTCTGTAAAAATGGATTGGCGCTGTAAAAATTCGTTAATTAAAATTAACTATTTAAAATTCTTACATAAAATCTCCCCTCTATGGACATTTTGGGATAAATGTTGTAGTGTATATAATAATATTACTTTTTTGGTTTACTAATTGTAAAATTAGTTTATCAAATTTTAAATAAAATTTCAAACCGTTTCTCTTTATATAATAATATACGTATCATGTATACAACCGTTTCCATAGTAGTGGAATTCGATTAAGTAGAATATGTATTTTCCCACGGATAACCGAAAATTCTACTTTTTCTAAAAAAAGTAAAGGAACTTTACATTTATGTACGAAAAAAGTCTCATTAATAAACTTGGTTAAGGTCACATCCTGTAATGATTTCTAACTGACAGTGAAAGTTCCGTCAAAACCAATTTAGTATTTAGGACAAAGAAATAGACATCGCAGTAAATAAATTTTTAAGTATTAGTAAGATAAGGTACGTAGTACCCTATTAACGTTCCACTGCTTGGTGCAGGCTTCCTCTCTCAACCAGGAGCGAGGGTTTTAGAGTATTTACCTACCACGCTGCTCCACTACGGATCGGCAGGCAAATTTTTTTAGGATTGCCTCAGGAGTCCTCATTCATCATATTTGTATCGAAAGTTCATACTTTCGGCGCTATTTTGAGAGATGTGCCACATTGCCTTCCGAGTAAATAAATGCATAATTTAGTGCGCATGCTTCAAATTTTCGACGCATGCGCCTATCTTTTATAAGTCAAAATATTTGGCAATTAATTGCGTGGCATCATCAAAATTTGTAATAATTTCTTATTAAGATTTAATTTAAAATATTTATTGGGTCTCGCAGATTTATTGTGTTCTTGGGCGCAGATCTTCCAATTAAAAAAATGGATATTGTGTTTTTCCATAAATATTTTCACAGTATTTGCCCGAAGTTGTGTAGTTGGCGGTGTGTTCCACCCTGGTGCCTCGGAGAGCAAGTGAAGCTGTCGGTCCTGCGCTTGATCGCTCTCCGATCGTATCGGATTGCCGACACATCGAATTATGAGAGTGAAGGTATAGTGTACAATGTGTACAATGCCTGCCAACCCGCAGTGGAACAGTGTGGTGAGCCTATGCTCTAAAATCCCTCTCTCATATGAGTGAGGAGGCCTGTGCCCAGACTCTTCTTCTTCTGGACATCGTTCACTGCTCAGCATTGTGATGTTTCCGACGAAGCATGTTTGCCGATAGGTAGTGATGTGGATAGCCTTTATCTAGCTATTCCGCTACCTGATCGGACCATCGCTTCGGACTTCGGCCCCTGGGTCTTTTGCCTTCCATATTTCCGGTTAAGATGAGTTTCTGTAGCTTATCTCTCGGCCTTCGATACTTTTACGAAAGTCTATTCTCTGCCAACTCTAATAATTTCTTATAGTTAGTAATCTAGGTTAAGATTTGTTTCCATGTTTTTTGTTTTTTTTTAATAGTTACTAGTTAACCGGCTGATGCTCTGTCCGTGACGTCAGACTAGGCTATAGGGCTGCAGCTGAAAATCGGTGCCGTTTGTCAGGTTTCTGGCATACAGCAATACCGAGCTGTTCTGCCTTTTCGGGGCTGAGTGGGGGTGGCACAGCAATTAAACCATTAGTTGTGGTTTCAATGTAGTGCAATTACTCAATGCATGTTTTTCACAGATGTTTATATCATATATTTGCGCCTATGCACCGAATAAAGTTATTTTCTTTTCTTGTTTCTTTCTTTCTTCGTGCGATATGTCCAAAAGTACTGTAGTATGCACTTTAGCCATATAGCTGAAAACCTTTGATTTACCTTTACTTCTTCTGGGATGAAAACATTCATCCTGTGTGGAGTCCAGGGGCTTTACAACAACCTGCGCCCAGCTGTGGGACGTTAATAGGCTGCTACTCACCGATATTAACCTGTTAGCAAAAAGCCTTTTTAAATTTCATTAGAAATTAATTTCGTTACGAGATACATATTGTTGTTTGTTTGTTTATTAGGTCCGGTTTAGTTTTCACTCAGTGACTTTAGTTAAGAAAAATAACCGATACAATCCTCATATATAAGATGAACTAAAAATAAAGTTATATTATAGAATTTAATACAATATAAGCCAAAATGGTCACTTCCTCCATGTGTACACTTTTTATTTACTACGTCCAATGTCATTTAAGTGATGTGTCTATAAGCAAATAACAAATGTAGATAGAATCGAGATTTCATCGTGTCAGTTATATACGGAAGTGTAGAGACAGTAAATTATGTCTCGCATTTAAATGAAATCAGTACAACTTTTTAGCTTCTTTAAACATAACATCCGTTCTTTAACCAGTTTGTAAACTTGAACGTTACCTGACCTGATTGGAAAGTTATGATCTATGACAGAGATTAAGATATCATGCGACTTTTTCAACGCGATAAAGTTAGATTTATATCGACGTCTTAATAAGTAGGCATAAGTACCATATTTATGGTAACACATCTGCGGATTTCCGTCTGTTTTTTTATAATAAATAATAAAAATGTCTAGAGTTTTTATAATGACAAATGTGTCTACAACTGTTTCATCATACTATATGGCGTAATTGTAAAACATTTGTCACATAAAATGTAATTTTTTCCAGTTCAACTCTCCATGTTTATATTTATGTATCTTTTACAAATTTTCAATCTTTTCCATTCAAGTTCGAATACATTTTTTAAAACTTGTAGTACGTAACATTTGATATTAATACAGTTTCGAGTATTTTTTTATATTATTCGTTAGAAATAAGCTTTAATAATCAGTAGATATAAAACTTCTTTATGCATCTAATTACAATGTAAAGAAATAATTAATCAATTAGGCTATTATAGTACTTTTGAATCGTCAAACACAGTTTTTTTCTTAAATATTATTTCTATCGTACGACTAATGATATTAAAGACTAAAAATCTAGTTCCTTTCCATCCTGTTCTCAGAAGAACCTACAATAAATGTATTCTGGACGAAACACTTATTATCTTTAACACAAATATATTCAGAAAATTATGATAGATAGATCTAGGTGATAGATCTTAATATTTATTTTAAATGTAACTGGTGTTTTACATCTATTTCAATATTTTTCCTCAATTTCTCACTTTTTAAACTTTTCTGGAAGTTCTACAAATATTCTTTTCTTTTCTTGTTCTTAAGTTTTAGGCAAACTCGCATTCTAAACATATATAAGAATTTTTTATAAAAGAATCATCAAAAAAAGTTGAGTCACAACAGTTTCGTAATAGCTGTAATATATAAATTTAACCGACTATATTTAAAACAACTTATTCCTAACATTAAGAAGGTTTTTGCAAACAATTTTTTATTTTAAATATACTAAACTATTTCCGTTTATATAAAGAGTACGCTGACTGAATAAAAACTTATTTAATCTATAAAGCAAATATCTGATTTCTTAGTATGACTGTTCAAAATTCTTGTACATTTTTTATTAATAACTAACGAATAAAGAACCGGACAAGCAGAAAAAAGATCTGAAGTTAGTTGTGTCGGATTGTCAAAGAACTGTCTTGGTGTACATTCCTATACGATAGATTTTATCTTTATTTTTTCTTGTAAATGAAGGGTAAGATTTACATATAATTAAAAAAAAGGTTGATTTACACTCTTACATAAAAACCGTTACAATCTTTCTAAAAGCAATCAATTCTATACTAACAAAGAAAGTCATAATCTATGTATTATGTGTGTGATAAAGTCATAGAAATTGTTTACAACGGAACCGTAGGATACAATCTAATCATATTCAGAATTCCAGAGAATAGACCCACCAAGCTGCTTCCTTACGGGATGATAGGTTCCACATCTCACGGCCTTTCTGCAGAAATGGTGCGAGTACTCGCTTTGCTAGCAGTGGTCCCAACTGGTAAGCGGCTTCAGCCGTGGCTAGTTACCACTTTGCCAGTAAAGACATACCACTAAGCAAGATTTTTCTGTTCTTGAACCATGTTTTGTTAAAACTGGGTTCAGCTGGGTTTTAGTGGTATTCTGACTTGCCAGAGAGACATTTCTCTGCGTCAAAAAAGACACATACTCTAGGATTGCTGCCGGAATTTTCAGGTTTCCTCGCGATGTTTTCCTTCACCGATAAGCACAATGATGGAAAGGTAAAAGTAAGTAGCAGCCCATTAACGTCCCACTGTGAAGCACAGGCCTCCTCCCTCATAGGGGAGAAGGTTTTTAGAGCATAGATCCATCCACTATAGGCTTGTCAAGCACACTACACAAGTGCACTGCTGCTGAATATGGCCACTAGACCAATGAGGCAGTCATATGATGGATCAGAATGGCAGCACAATAGCTAGATTAGAAAGAATAATTAAACTCATAACTTTCTTTTTATAAAGACTTAGTGGTGTCATCCCAGTATCAAACCCGCGACTTTGATCCACGTTATTCACCACTAAACCATCATGACATCTTTAAATGTAGGGGTCATCGATATAATTATACCCAGATTCCAGGTAGAGTACGGACGTCTAACGGAGATGTCTTCGCGTGATTGCCTTACCCTGTGTCTATTCTGTCAGTCAATTTTTCAGCTATATGTTAACAAATAACGGGGCATATGCTGTCATCGTTAAGTGTTTTTTTTTTTAACTTTACAATTAATATTTGCTCGGAGCTTGGGTTTTTCAACCTTCTTATAATCATGCGATCCGGATTTGAGACGCTCCCACTTTTTATATATATTTGTGGACAAAAGCGATTCGTTACAAGTGAAACATGAAATATCATATTAAACGTCAAATATAGTCATTTCTTTCATATATTTAAATTATAATGTCAGGAGGTCTCATTAACGGCCGTTTCTGAGAGGAGCTCACCAACTATTACAATTAAGTGCTAATATTTTTAACCATCTCGCTGGCGCAATGTACTTGTTACGCAAGCTGAGATCCCGGGGTCGAACCTTGGTAGGGTCAATTTAGGAAATTGTATTTTCTAATTTGTCTGAGTCCAGACTGTTGGCAGGCTTCGATCCTGGGTAGTTAGTACCCTAACAGCAAAGACGTACCGCCAAACAAAAGATTTGTGTTCCGGTGCGATGTTGTTTAGACTGTTTTCATCACAGTCAAGCGCTAATCTGTCAGAAATAAAAGAAAGTTTCATAGTTTTTCGGCAGAACTTCGGGTATAATCAAGGTGGAAGCAATATGACCTCACCTGGACAATTGGCTCACCAGGGGGCATGGATTTCTTTCCTACCGTATGGCCGTATGTTGACCGGCCATCGTTGCTTCGGCAAGTGCTTGCACTAGGTCCTTGGCCGTGAAGAAACGCCCGCCTGTCATGAGGGTGGTGCTCCTGTAGATACAGGGTCACAATACTCTGGTGGTTAGTCAGTAAATTGGGTTGAAGACGGTTGCCGACTTTTGGGAAAGGACATCTCGCTATAGGAGGCAAATGAGAGGCTAAAGGAGCAAGCGGAAGCCCTTCCTCGCTGGCGCAGATTTGATGGGAGAAGTCACACGTATATGCTTCATATTCCCTATCGAGTCCGGGTCACTAGAGTGGAATGCGATTAGGGAACCTCTAATGATCTCAGTCAAGGATGGGGAATGATCCGTTGGGTTTTAGTGGTTATTCTGTTTTCTGTGAGTCTCACATTCTGATTGGAATTTAGTCTTTCATCGGGGCGCGTAAAGGTATTTTCCAGCGCAAAAAAAGGGTTTTCCGGTAGAGTAAATTTAGGGAATTGTATTTTTTATTTGGTTTATAACCTTCCACCTTATGCTTACCAACAGATGACCAAACGCTAACCTGTCATCAATCAATTTGTGCATTATGTGAACTCTCTTGATACATTTTTAAAAATGATGTAGAGGGAAAACTAAAACCAAAAATGTTATCTTGTTGGTAACACGTTTACTTTAACTTTTTATATTCCTATTATTAGTACACAGACCTCTTACATTTTATTGCAAAAATATTTTTATTTTTTAAGTCCGATTCAAATACATTTTTTTAACTTGTAGTGGATGATTTCGGTCAACAATCACTTCACTGATTTTGATGACTTGTTTTCTATTCTGCTGATTTTTTCCACACGTAATGTCTCATTTGTTACTTAAATCGTTACTTATCCATATATTTTAACTGGAGAGTACGTTAAGTGTGAGTTTTCTGTGATTTAAGCTGTATAAGCATCAAATAGATCACCGTATTTAAGACCGACATTTATATGTACATAGGCAAAGTTGTGCGGGTCAGCTTGTCTATCTAGATGGGTGTATGGTTCTGGCATGTTTTTGAATTATATCTGGTAAGATAAAGTCCAGAAGACATCAACATTCAGATGATATCTAGTCAGATTGCAGACGGAGTCTGAATGTCTAACGGGTGTGTCTGGCCCTACGTGTGTGATTGCCGGACCCGGTGTCTGTTCTGTCAGTCAATTCAGCCGGTTGTTATAACTGTACTCGTATAAAATTATCCAAGCTTTTTATCTATAGTTTTTTTATAATGAAATTGATGATCGCCTAATTTAAAATGAAAACAATAAATGTTGTAGGTATATATAACAATAAATTTATAATAAAATTAACAACTCATTTAAGGGTAACTGTATACGTTTCTATAATAAACTCCCGCAAGACGTTTTAGAAATGTCAATTAATAAATTCAAAGTCTTTGTTAAAAGAAAGTTGATAGAAAAATCGTATTATAAGTTGCAAGAGTACTTAGACGATAAAAACGCGTGGGAGTGAACGAACTGCTCTAATTTGAATTGAAATATATTAAACTAATATGATATTGTAATGATGATGACAACAAAAAAAAAATACCCGACTGAGTTTGTTGTGGGCTCTTCTCGGCTCAGGGCGCGAAGGAACCCTCGTTACTTTAGATTTTAAGTCGTTCTGGAGTATAATCATCAGACGTACATTAGAATTAGAGTGTGGAAAAGAAAAGAAAAAAATATTTGACGATTCAAAAGTGCTGTAATATGCCTACTTGAATAAAGATATATTGATTTGATTTGATTTATTAAACAAAAAAAATATACAAGATTCAAATAAATACAAGTAAATGAGCCTTATAGTCTAAAAGTCAAATAAATTTATGATTAAACGTCTTTCCCTAAACTAAGTCAAAGAAAAACAGAGAACATTAAAATTAAATTTATAAAAAAAAATAAACAAACATCTAGATTTGTTGTATTTTTTGTTGTTTTTAACATTGTATGTATCTGTTTAAGTAAGTATGTATCCATGTGTGTATATTTGTATATGTGTGTGTGTGTGTGTGAATAGTTAAAGTGTGTTATGTAAAATGTGTTGGATTTACCCATATTACACTTAAACCTTATTTATATTATATATTAAATACCAACAAATTTTCTGTAACAGTATAATCGAGTTGTAACCATTCCTTGACACGTTTATTGCAATTTGTTATTTAGAGAATTTATATTTAAATTGGATTGCGGTAATCTGTAAAGATTTGTACTCATAATGTAAAAATGTCTCTCAGCCAGTTTGCTCTTATAGTTTTCTGTTGAAAAAGTCAAATGAATATTTCATTCCAATTGGAGATCTGAAAATTAGAATATATAAATACATTACATTTCTAAAACTAAAAATTGATATAATAATTCAAATAATAAACATTATCTAAATTGCTGTCCAGTTGTGGACTCTAGCAACCTTTTACGGTCATTTTTAAAAATAATTTTCACGGAAATATAGTTTTCACGCAAAATAACAGAAATATGTGATTTTTTAAAATTATTAATAAATTACAAAAGTAAAAAGAAAGGTACAAAAAGCTTAAGGAAAAGGAAATATAATATATATAGTAACCTAATATGATATTGTAATGATGATGGTAACAAAAAAAACAGAATACCCGACTGAGTTTGTTGTGGGTTCTTCTCGGATCAGGGCGCGAAGGAACCCTCGTAACATTAGATTTTAAGCCGTCCTTGAGTACCATCATCAGACGTATATTGGAATCAGAGTGTGAAAAAAAAATATAATTTGACGATTCAAAAGTGCTGTAAAATGCCTACTTGAATAAAGAAAGATATTTTTGATTTGATTTGAATATTTGATAATATATAAACTAGCTGAACCTCCGCTTCGTCTGCATGGAATGGGTTTTGGGTAGCATTTTCATTAATTTAGGCAAATTGTTTTACTAATAAGAAACACACGCATAACACCCCCGCAACCCCCCCTTCCGGGTGGAATTTTTTAAAATCCGTTCCTAGCTGACCTCTGCTTGGCAAAAAGAATATTCCTACCAAATTTCAAGTCTCTACGCCTTATAGTTCCAGAGATATCGTGATGAGTCAATACATAACCTGGATATTTCTTTTATATATATAGATTAACAAGTTTTGATTAGCAATCGTGTTGATGTATGATAATGCGATTTAAATATAAATAAAATAACCTGCCTAGTGAAAAATATACACGGAGATGTTCTTAGTGGATTTATGTGAAACGCTTTAACCAATAAAGTAGGCGATGTCTCATAAATTTTAGATACACAGGGACGGATTGCGGCGTAGTTGGGCGACACTAGAGTGGGCGCATCCACCGTTAGCTAAGCTCCGAGCACACGAGCTAAAGGCTAACCACGTACGTTTCATTTTCAAACAGTTCGAATCAAATTCGTATTCAAATTCAAAATATCTTTAATTAAGTAGGCCATTAAAGCATATTTGAATCGTCAAATATAGTTTTTCCACATTGATTCCAATGTACGACTGACGATGATATATATTAAAGAACTACTTACAATCTAAAGTTACGAGGGTTCCTTCGCACCCTACTCTGAGAAGAGCCCACAAAAATCTCAGTCAGTATACTTTTATTTCTCATCATTATTACGGTCAAACTACAATTTCACTCATTTATAGAGAATGCAGTCGAATTATTTTACTTAAATTTGAAACTTTATAATATCAGCCTGCCTCATTGACTGCCTCATTAGTCTAGTGGTGAGCAGGTTCGACTACAAAATGAGGTCCTGGGTTAGAGTTCTTTTAAGATTTTCTCAATATTTGCCCGAAGTTGGGAAGTTGGCGGTGTGACTCACCTCCGTGCCTCATAGAGCACGTTAAGCCGTCGGTCCAGCGCCTAATCTCTCTCCGGTCGTGTCGGATTCCCGTCACATCTGACTATGAGAGTGCACTTGTGTAGTATGCCTGCCAAACCGCAGTGGAGCAGAGTAGTGGGTCTATGCTCTAAAAACCCTCGCTCCTCGGAGTGAGGAGGCCTGTGCCCAGCAGTAGGACGCTAATGGGCTGCTACTTACTTACTGTAAGGCTATTAATGTCTCACTGCTGGGCACAGGCCTCCTCGCTAGTAGGTTGTTAGAGCAGACACCCACCACGCTGCCGACAGCCAGTTGGTAAGCATAGTACACAAATGCACTCTCAATTTTCACTGCTATAATGTCCTCGTCAGCTGGAGCGTCGATGAGTGACTGCTGCGAAAGCCTAACTGCTCCTTGCGCAGTGGCAAGTGTAGCAGTAGTCTTCGCAACAACAATAGATGCTTGAACAATTTGGCTATGTGCGATAGTAACGTAATTATGCAATAGCTTCCTGGATATCTGCTGGGTTTGGGGAGAGTGACGACCTTCCCCAACTTCCATGTCCTCGGCAAGCGGCCTGTGCGGTGAATCCCATTGGAGAGCCTTGTCAATTGAATTTACCAGGAGGCACCTGGTAGCGTAGCCGGGGGGAACCAGCCCTTAACTAGATGCCCGGTTAAGGAGGCAGAGCACTTATCAACTGCAGTTGAGAAGCACCCAGAAATGGATCTCTATTCCTTCCCTCTATCATTACAGACAAAATACAATTTAACTTATTTGACGCAGTGGTGGGAGCACAGCTGTCTCGGGTTCAATCCCCGGTAGGGCGAATTTAGAAAATTGTATTTCAAATTTATCTGAGTTTGGACTGGTTGGAGGCCGTTACCACCGTACCAGCAAAGACGTACCGCCTAACAAAGAAATTTGTGTTCCAGTACGATGCTGTGTAGAAACCATAAGAGATATATCGCCTCTTACCAGATTAGACCGATTCCATCTTAGACTATATCATCACTTACCATCAGGTGAGATCACAGCCAAGCGTTAACCTTAATAAAAAAAAACTACAGTCGAATTATTTAATTAAATTGAAACTTTTTCGTATAGTCTTAATTTATTTCGCCCATTTAACGCATGTCGGATTACTGCTAACCACGGAGTAAGTGGCAGCCTTTTAACGTCTTACTACGTCGTCCTTATTCATAGGATATAGGGTATTTAGATTATAGACCACGCTGCTCCATTGCGTGTTGGTAGTACGGCATCACATGCTCTCCAAGGCAAGACAAAAAATGTTATCCAGGTATCTATTGACTCATCACGATATCTCTTGAACCATAAGGCGTAGTGATTTGAAATTTGGTAGGAATATTCCATTTGCCGAAACAGGTCAGCTAAGAACGGATATTATGAAATTCCACCCGCAAGGGGGTTTGCTGGGGTGTTAACTATTGACTCATGATATTGCAGTAATACTGAGCAAATATGATGGTGTGAATCTTACCTAAAACACCGATCACAATTAGTATGTCTTTATGACTTCTAATCTATCGTTCAATTTATTCCTTCTGGTGTTCCCCAAGGATGTCATTTGGGTCCATTACTTTTTTTAATTTTTATAGATGATCTTAGTTATAATATAACATCGAATTTTAGATTCTATGCAGATGATCTGAAAATCTATCGTATTTCTATTAAAAGTGATGACGATACAGTAGTGTTACAGAATTACCTCAATAGAGTTGCAGATTAGGGTAATATTAACCTCATGTCTTTAAATTGTGAGAACTGCATACATATTAAGTTCACGAGAAAAAAACTCAAGCAAGTGACAGATATTATATTCACAATGTATCGCTTAAAGAAGTTAGAGTTATCCGTGATCTAGGTGTATATTTTGACAGCTCCCTCACATTCCAATATCATTACGATAGTATTCGTGTCCAAGTTATAATGTGCGTCGTGATAGAATAGAACAAGTACAGAAACGTTTTTATATAAATTAGCTTACGAAAATAATAAGTGTCGTCTGTTAACGTTCTATAACTCACGTTTAAAATTTTTTAAACTTATGTCTTTAGGAAGCAGGCGATTTGGTTCTATAAAATAATAAATATTATTAACGGCCTTATAGACTCTCCTGACATCTAAGAACGCATAAATTATACCGTGCCTCGTTCAGGTAGTCGCTTTTGCAATCAAAAAACTTTTACATTGCCATTTTATAGGATAAGATCTTTTTTGAAAACTTTTAGAAACGACTGTGATATTTTTTCTGGTTCTGTGGCCTCATTTAGACATTCCCATAAGAGTAAGCTACTGTAGTATTACCTCCGTTCCTTATTTATTGTATTCCTTAGTTAATTTTTTTTATAGTTTACATTCTATTAATATCCCTTGTAGTGTTATAGTTTTTGTTTGTTTTTAGTTTATTCTTATGGTTTAAGCAAGCCATGTTCGTTTCGAGAAGGTGAAATCTATAAGAAGTTTAATGGAATTTAAACATACTTTTAACAGATTTCACACGTTTAACGAACCAAATAAAAAATAGCTTACTGAAGTATTTATACGTATGTTTCTTATTTGTAAAACAATTTGCCTAAATTAATGAAAATACTACCCAAAATTCCACGCAGACGAATTCACGGGTTCAGCTAGTGTATAGGGATGTGTTCGTGTCTAAGTGTCAGTACAGATTAAAAGACCATAGTGAAATTACCAAGATGAAGTTAAAGTTGAGGTTTGCGGTCACCATGTTTTCTCTTGAAGTTAAATGAATTTGCTATTTAAGAAAATTGATTCGCTAACAGCCGCCAGAATAAACCTGTAGATATAATAAAAACCCTTATTATTAATGTAATAGTTATTCATTTAAATTGTTAATATATAGGTCATAAAACCTGACAATTTGTCTGTATAGAGCAAATCCTCCTAATACAGGTTTTCTTTTAAACTTACAATGAAGTCTCTGCCTATAATTGTTGATGAAAAGAAATGTAATAAATATGTAATATAATGCAAATGTAAATTAAATGAAATATCAAAATTAAATATTAAACATCCACTTATTTTATAATGAACAATTACTGAGTTTCTTGGCGGTTTCTTCTCAGTTTATTAATCTTTTCTAAGCAGTTTCGGAAAAACCATAGTTAATTAAACCAGGCACGAAGAATATTGCTGCATTTATTTACTCTAGTTTATCATTGCTTCTTATCTCACTACGGAACCCGTTTCGATGTGTTTTTTTGGAAGGTAGATTGAATTAAACAGTTTTTTTTTTGTTATTTCTAGTATTGTTTTCGTATTTACTTATCTTATAAATCTTCCCTGAACTTTCACAGACAATTAAAAACCAAAATGAATCAAATTACAACAACGACTCTCGAGTTTTAGCGAGACTAACGATCAGCAATTGAAATTTTATAGATATAAATGTTCTATTTTGTTTTTATATAGAGGTCAAGTGATATAAAGGAAACAGTACAGATATATCTCTGGGTATTATTGGTATTCTTGGAATATGAGCTAACTCACCAGTCGCAGGCCCAGTTATAAGGGTCGCTACAATTTTCTTGAGATTTATATTTTTAAACTCGTTACATCTTGTAATTTCGGATTTTAATAATTTCAAAAGTATTTTATAGGTATTAAAATGGTATTTAACGAAATATAATACAATCGTAATTATTACAGAGTTATGAATAATATGGTTTTATTATTGTCAGCACATTTATTAACTTTATAATATGTAAAAAAGTACTTATACTGGCGAAACTACAGTACTTGGACATATGGCATCATGGATTTTTTTATAAATATTAATACGTTCTATAATATTGTAGAACATTTTTTTGTTCTATCATCAATAGTTTCCGCAGCGTACGCTATGACAGTTTTTTATGATAATTTTTTTCATACCTTGGGTTACATTAATGCACTTTTATTAGGGATCCCTAAATTTTTTGAGAAATTAATATAGCCTATGACGCTTAGTAAAAATGCAGCTTTCCAATAGTAAAAAAAAATTGAAATCGGTGCATTAGTTTTTGTGTGAAAACATTACAAACGTACATACAAAAAGACAAATGCTTCCTCTTTGTAATATTAGTTTAGATGGCACTAAAATTCTTATAATCGGCTGGACCGATTTTGTTGAAATTTTCTATGTGTCTTCTGAGTTAGTTTCGACTTACATTTTAAGCCGGTTTTTGTCATATTCCAATCGCTTTGCTCAGCTAATCATCTCACGATGTTTGTCGTCAATGGACGCTGAAAGTATTGTTTACTTTTGATGACTTTCTTGTGACGCTGGGAGATTTTTTACATACGCTGTATGGAGAGTATATAGCTCCATTCAAGAGTATGGTACTGTTCTCCAGAATACCCACTAAAACCCAGCGGAACTGTCTTTATCTAAGTGGTGGATGTTAGATGATCGCTGACACATTCCACTCCGACGCCCCGGTTAAATCCGACTCAAGAGTTCCAGAAAAGGGAAGTAGGCGGGCAAAATGTTGCCGTCTGACTTCTCCTCCTCCGGTGGGAAGGATGAGCATCAACCGCTATCTTCTTTTGCCTCACTAATGCCTCCTTCCGCAAGATTATGTAAAAAATGTCTTAATATAAAAAGCGATCAATCGACAAGGTCTTACGTATTATTAATTACCTTAAAAAATAATAACGAAATATACTACATTGTTAATATGAAAAAAATTACGAAATGGATATAGGCTAGTTCTTTTACTTCAAAAGTGCAAATTTACAAAAGAAACATGTTTACATAAAAGGTAAATGCTAATTAAGAAATAAATTTATGCATAATTTATAGATAACACATTCTTCAAATGCCAGAATATAAACCTGTTCGATTCTTATAAATGTAACAGTACTTTGTCATTTTTCGTTTGGCGTGTGTTAATTGTTGCATTGTTTTAAAAGACGTAAATTAATCTTTTAAAAATATAAATTGTTTTTAACTACTTTTTAAAAGGACCTTTACTTTTTAATCCCAGGGTTACTAAAATGAACCTGGGTGATTCACCCATAATGAGAATGTTAACAACTTATAATAATTTCAGTAAATTTATCGATATAACAAACTACACTTCGCACAATACTACACTTCGTTCGCGTTAAAAATGCGGTGAGTCATTTGTAGGGAATGGTCTCTGTGAACTTGACCTTGTAATTTGAAAAGATTTGATTGGTAAGGGGGCGGGGCTAGACTGGCACAATTATGACTCACTACATTTTTATTTTTTTGTATAATTTCTCTTTTCATTAATGTAATTATCAAATGTAAAAAGTCATAATTCTTTTATTCTTTTTGTAATGTGCATTAGAGCCCCTTTTTAAATAACTAAATAAATATATAACAAACATTGTAAATACACAGGCACGCACAAACACACACACTCTCCCCCCCTCGCTATCTCTCTCTCACACACACACACACACATTTATAACGCGATATAAATGCTCACTAAAGGATTATCCCACTTCCCAAGTATCGTTAAGTGTAGTATTTATAGAACAGTAAATTTTAAACCTTAAATTTCAAATTCCTGAACAGATTTTGATGAATCTTTTTTTCCTTATATTAACCGGAGTAATTTTAACTATATGTTACTAAACAATTCCATCAGATGGATATATAGCAGCTCGTTTCGGAAGTTATCTATTTTTGATGTATAACATGCCGATGCATGCTGTGACGAGGAGTCGCCATGTCGCGTCTCCATCCACTCGGTTCGGAAATTTTCCATTTCCTTCACCGCACCTACCTGTAGTATATAGTATTTTATTTAATACGGTATACGTAACCTGTGAGTATGATTATGGTGGTAGATCGTATGAGCTCTTTGGAGCGGACTGGAATACTCAGTCTTCACACCGTGGAAAATTACATCTACCTCGGCTCCAATATCAGCAATAATGGCTGGTAAAGAGGCGTTTCGGAATGGCAAAGAACGCCATGTCTCAGCTCCATAGAACTTGGAAGGATAAGCGAATATCTCTTAAAACTAAAATTAGACTACTACGAAGCGTCGTCTTTTCAATATTTCTCTATGGTGCTGAGACGTGGACCTTGAGATCATCAGACCGCAATCGCATCGATGCTTTTGAAATGTGGTGCTGGTGGAAAATGCTTCGTATACCGTAGACAGCACATCGGACCAACGCATCAATTCTTAAGAAACTCAATGTTACAACTAGGCTTTCCACCACCTGCCTCAAAAAAATACTTGAGTACTTTGGGCACATTGCCAGGAAACAGGGTGATAACCTCGAAAAGCTCGTGATAACTGGAAAGTTAATGGCAAAAGAGCAAGAGGTCGGAGCCCAATGCGTTGGTCCGATCAGGTCCGCACCACATTACAGACTTCCGTCTACGATGCCTTACACGCCGCGGAAAGCAAAAGTAAACGGCGTTCCATTATATAAAGAAAATTGCTCATCAGAGGTGGTTGTCACGACCCTCAGAATTGAGGAAACGAAGCAAGGAGGAGAACGTAACCAGTATCATACTTAGAGGAACTTGTTGGTGGATTCATGACGTGGTATTTCGTATTATTTATATAGCGTAGGATAAAAAGTGACCTTGTTTTCATAAACAAAATTAATTAACTGAAATAATAACTAAATCAAACATTACAATCATCGTCGTTCTCACGAAATTATATTCGATATCGAAGTAGTAATTAAGCGTATTTAATTTCAATTTCTCTTTTGCGACATAGATATCTTCCGTTGAAGGCAGATAGTATATCGTAAATAGCTTTGAACGGTACAAATAGCTATGTGCAGCCATTGATGTCGACCTAATAACAGGCTGTGGTAGCGAGCCGTGTCACAGGGCGAGCGAGGTCGGGAATTGATACTAGCGAGAAGAACAGTTAGTAGTATTTATTTTAATTAGCTAGATATGCACGTTTGTGTAGTTAAAGTTTACTATAAATTAGACATTTTCTATTTATTTTAATGACCATATAGTAGTGAAAAGGCACTGAATATTGGATAGTTCCCTAATTTAGAATACGTCGCCGTGTCACCGCTTTTTAAATATCTGATCCTCACTGTTTATTATTCATATGTTAGGTTAGTAATAGTAGGTAGTATAGTTAATCATACAGCTTCATTACTTATACTTGGAACAAGTATTGTCTGGTTACCAGACAGTACCGCAGGTACTCAAATAGGGATCTATTTGAGTACCTGCGGTTGATCCTAGAGAGCAGGATATCCGGAAAAAAAACGCCTGATCAACCCATATACGGGAGTGGACCAGTCATAACTACGCACAATTATAAAATCTTGCCCAGGACAGAAGAGTTTTCCGCATACTGATCGCCAAACTTCATTTTGAAGAAGGCACTAGATTTTTATTCATTTTTTAGGAAGCCAACGTTGTATACAATATAAAATGTAACTTAACATAATATTAATTGAGAATGTCTATATTGTATTATACACTTACAGGCAAACTCAACATGCACAATAATAATAATAAATGTTTATGAAATTAAATCTAACGTTACAAAAGAACAGCACAACATTAAAGAACCCAATGGGAAGACATGTATTTTATTTTCTTTTTAAATGATTTGGCAGAGTCATTAAATATATCAAGCTAAGTTTTTTAAATATGTTATTATATGAACTCACTCTTTTATTAAGCGGAGAAGTTTTACCTAAATCAGTTTTAGCAAATCTTGGCCTAAAAGTTTGCCTATTTTTAATGTGAGATCTAGCGTTGTAATTTGGTACATCATGTCTAACCCTACTTAAAAGATGATGATGTATTTTGAATACCGTCTAGCATTAGGTCATAGCAGACAATAGTAGGCGGTAGATGCAAGGAAAGCTTATTCGTCCCACATAAAATCTATCAAATAAATCCCCGAAAAGCTTGTTTCCCGAGCATTCCTCCATTGTCCCATGTTGATAAATCTTGCGTAAGACTCGCCATTCGCGAGCTTCTACCCACTTTTATAGATCTTTGCTACTATCAAACGCAATATATCCATTACTTGTTGTATCGGACATTTATACGGCAGTTGGCAAAGGTGAAGGGGAATGTATTGGGAGAAGCGCAAAAGTGTCCGATTTTCATATTGACTGCATCGACTTACCTAATGCAATATTGACAAATAGCTCAATTGTCCCTTGCTTGGATGTTGGTTATCAACCAGTTGGGTTGCTGGTTGCTCAACAAGGGCCCCCTGTCCGCAAATCGTCCATTTGACGAATGCCGGAAGGGCTTCGTATTTATTATACGTACTTTACCGAGATTGGTTTACTGGTTGTATTTGATTTTGTTTTCGAGAAAACAGTTTATAGAATGTTATTTGAAAAGCTGTTTTGTCTACATATAAATTGTTTTCTAAAATTTACAGATACAAAATTCTATTATTGAAATACAAATAGGTAACTGAAAGCTTGTTTTATGCTTTTGATGACGATGACAATGACTGACGAATTCATAAAAAGTGCATGCGTATAAAGTACACATGTCAAAAGCAAAACTTCTTTAGCAAACAAATTTTTAAGACTTGTTTGTATTTATACAAATCTAAAATTGATATTTTCGAAACTTTCATTCTCATAACTTTTAATGATTAAGTGTTGAAAATAAATACATATAATTTATTGAAATCTCAAATGACGAAAGGTAAATAAAAATGCCACGTGTTTTCTGGTCAATATTAGAAATTATTCATTAAATTTTGTTAGTGAATTTAAAATTTGGACAAGAGAATTTATGAAATATTTTGTGTTTTCTGAAAAACATTATATTAAATTATGAAATGACGAATGGCATGTTAAAATGCCACATATTATTTGTTGATATTAAAACTACCTAACCTTCTAACGAGTTCGCATAAAAACGGTGCACATCTTCGTGACGCTAATCACTTTATTCATCCCTCAATTTTAACCTAATGCACCTAAAGAAGTTTCACTTCAAACATACAATTGTGTGAGAGTCGCTCACTAATTTGCAGGTAAAGTAATTCTATTCTCAGATTCTTCTTTATTATATTACATAATTTGAATAACTTAAAACACAATACAAACTAAAAACTGTCACTAGGCGAATATTGCTTCATTCTTCTGTGCTACCTTTCTTATACTAAACGCGTCACTCAAACACTCACTCTAAAATAATAAGTTCACCAATCACAGTTGTCGTGAAAACGACGACTTCTTAAATTTGAGAATTTCCGGAATTGCGTTAAACCAGATGTAGTGCATGTAAACGTTTCACTGATATAATTATAAAGATCTCAGCATAATAAACAAATATAGTAATTTAATAGCATTCCACAAATGAAACAATTATGATCGCTAACAATTTTTATGTCAATTTTTATTATAACTATAATAAAAGTTAAGTTCATTTATTTTTGCTAAATAAATTTTAGTGTTTATAATCTTTTAAAGCTACATTTCACAATAATTAATCACCACGTTTTATAAAATTAATTTTATATATTATAAATAATATAATAATTAATTATATTATAATCATTCATTCCGAATTTACATCGAATCTCAGCTATTTTTTTAAAAAAACATTTACAGTACCTATAACAATTCTAAAATAAAAGTATCTTAAAACTTTATTGCAAAACTAAACATGATTATATTTACTTTCAATCAAAGCAGGATGTAAAAGCAATTTTATGACTTTTACAAGTGCATGTGTGATTTTGAATCCCCTTGAATGGGATTCAATCTATTTGAGGCACTGTATACACTTATTCAACAATTTTATTTGATTACTTATATAATAATACGTTTCTATTTGCAATCAATTTTTCACTAATACGTACTTTAAAAAAAATAAGTACAATATCTTTACATTTCGCCTAATATTCAAAATATATTGACTAATTTTGACAACACTTTCACTATCAGATAGATGGTTTTATAAGGAACAAATTAAACAACTTGTTATACCAAAATATCTACTGGAATGGATTTGTTATTGGCTTAGAAGGCTTCTGCTATATATATTTAACACCCTTCGTGCAAGGAAATATATGAAACAATATATGAATAAGCCATAACGGTTTATTTATTATGTAGAAAAGGTAAAAATCATGCCAGTTGTTTTTAGAATGTTCTAAAAATTAAAATATCTATATAGAAGCCTTAAGAGATAAGATATCTCGTAAGTGATTATGTAGAAGCTATATAAGGTAATATATCACGGTAGTTATAATGTAGATTAGACATAAGAGGTAAGATATCTCGTCATGGCGGGCGATCCCCCTTGGCAGTTGAAGGCGGAAGTTCTCGCAGCTTCTTAGTAGTTCAGAGTAGCTGCGAGGGCCAGAGGGGAAACATCTAATGCCGACGAGGTCAAGACGGTTAAGGTTATTGCTGAGAGAGCTTTGATCCAAGCAAGAAAAGAGGACCTCGAGTCCCTAGTAGCCGGTGGGGCAATAATAGCGGCACTCCGCACTCACTTGGAGCAATGGCTGGGTAGACGACGAGGGGTGCTTTCCTACTGTTTGGTGCAGATGCTAACCGGTCATGGCTGCATTGAAAAAACCTGCACCAAACCGTTTAGCCAACATCCAACTTATTAAGGTTGTCTGGAAGAGATTGCTTGTAGCAATAAGACCACCTTTGCACGATTTATTATAGTAATAAGTATCTTAGTTTCTATGTCTTTTTATTTTTATCTTGTGTACAATAAAGTGTTTTCTCTTTCTCTCTCTCTCCTCCCCCTGTAGTGCACTTTTGAGCCGGTTTCATTCGTAGGGGGCTCTGGTACTTCTATTCCTAAATGACGAGGGCTACGCTAAGTTTTAGGGGGTATTCTGGTAGTACCAGCGAGTCCCACATTTCCGTCTGCCTCCCAGGCTGGGTGCGTAAATGCATTTCCCAGCCACAAAAAAAAACGGTATCTCATCAGTGATTATCTAGAAGCCATAAAATTTCGCGGCAATTGTTATATAGAAGCCGTAAGTGGTCAATTATCGGGACAATTTGTACGTATACGCCATGGGGGTTTAAAATATTTCCCTAGTTATTATGTAGAAGCCATAAGGGGTAAACTATATCTTATGAGGTTAGCGTATTACTCTTTTAAACTATCGGGTGACATCACAGTCTACATGTACGCAATAAAAACAGAACGATTTCTTTAAAGTAAAATTACTCAAACATTGGTTTTGCAGTTGTCAATCAGTTTCTGCTTAGTTAGTGGAGGCGATAAGAAATGCAAATTCTCTTAATGCCTCCGGAATCGATATCAAACTTGCTCGGCATGTGCATCTGCCGACACGATAAGACTTATAATTATATGCTTTTTAAGATTCTGTGTTTGTAATTGAGAGAAAACTTCGGCTTTATGATCTTTTGAATTTTCGCTATTATCATTCAACATATAACTATAATAAAACATGTTTACACAGATCAATATAACATGTATACGATAAAAATCTATTATGGAATTATTACTGGTAATTAGATGATGTTTCATGGAAAACATGGGCTGTTTCTTATCCGAATTTTATACAGAAACGATGAAAGAATGATAAACTATAAAAAAATATTAGGCACATAATTTTTATTTAAAAAATGAAGTGCCTTTTCTGTCTAGATAATACTAATAATACATTTAGCTACTATGTCAATATGGCTCTAAATATTTGTTTTTATATATTATAAAAACCCCTATTTTGATATTTAAACGGATATTCACATTTTATATACACCAATAGAAAGTCAAATGTTAAAAATGGGGTATAGTTTCTTATCAAACTAGAGCGATATAAATCATATTACACACATTTAAAGGTCACATTTTAACTGAAATTTAATGTAACCAGTCCAATATTTCCATACAATAATCATTGTTATGTTCCGTGCTAATTTAAATGGGCACTAACATTTGGTCTGGAGTTCTAAGCTTACATGTTACTTAATTAGTAACATTGAACTCGTGTTTATGTAACTATAGGGTTGCCAATTACAAAAGATTCATTTTTTGTCACTGTAAAAGCTATCAGGTTATTTATATTTGGATAACCAGGGGAAATCATGCAACGGTACTTTGCCTTTAAAGAGAGGTCAGGTTATGTTGGTTTTATCCACTAAAACCCTTTTGGTACCAATCCTCTGTACCTATGAGTGGCTTCAGGTTCTCCTCTGGAAAGGCCACATCAGGCCTACCCTTGATCATTGTCAAACTGAGTCCTCCATGAGAATCTTTAAATATAGCATTTGGACAACCAATTGGACTATAAAAGACAGACCAATCTCAGGAATTCTCTCAGAATTGCTACTTTGAGTACTAGCGGTAAAGGCTATTAACATTGCTTGCATTAGTCTTCGTAGGAATCATATTCCTTTCAAATGATATCCATTATAATATCCAAACCGTTAAAAATAACAAAGCCCTGTGCAAGCAGCGGCTTCGAAACCCATAAAAAATCAATAAAAATCAGGTTAGTGTTTGAATGTGATATTGCTTGATGATACAGTTCAAGATGGAAGAGTACTAACCTAGAAATGGGTGATTTACCTATTCTGGTTCCTATACAGCATCGTACTGGACGGCAATTGGAAGGCTTGGCAAATCTTTGCTGGTACGGAGGTAACTAACCACACTGCAATGATGGGAGTACTCGCTTCGCTAGCAGAAGTCCTGGGTGATATTTCCTACTTGGAAAATTTAAGTTGTCTGAGTTTGGTCTGGTAGTAGTGGCTTCGGGAGTAGTTACCACTATACCAGTAAATACGTGTCGCTAATAAAATTAAATGTGTTCCAGTACGTTGCTGTGTAGAAACTTTAAGAAGTACATCACCTCATGTCCGATTATCTCCCATCTGAGACTGGTAATATCACAATCAAGCATTAATTTTTATTGCTGACAGGTTAACATTTGACTGTGATTAGAGCTGATGGTATGTGATGATACAGTTTAAGATGAAAGCGCTCTAATCTGGTAAGAGACGATTATTATGAACCTCTTATGGTTTCTAAACAGCATCGTAACGGAACACAAATCTCTTTGTTTGGCGGTATGTCTTTGCTGGTAAGGTGGTAACTAGCCACGGCTGAAACTTTCCACCAGACCAGTCCTAGACAAATTAGAAAATGCTAGTTTCCTCTGTTAGCAAAGCGAGTACCACTGCCCCAGCGAGGCTGTCAGAAAGACGTTTACACCACGCCAATTTTGCACATTGGCCATCCTTACTCTAAAAGCCCCAATTATAGTATTAATTTAAAAGTCAAGTCTGTCAAACAGGATGAGAGCATAATTTACGATATGATTACGTATTCCAATTTGAAAGCATCTCGCAACCCTATCACTGCGGTAATGGGCTATTAAGTTCTGTAAAATTTTAATGCCACGTAGATTTTGTATCTAATGTTTTTAAAACGTTCTAACGTCGTGTTGCTTTAATTGAATAGTGAGTTCTGTAAGTTGTTTTAATTTGATTACTATTACGTTAATTAGTCATACTTTTATATGTATACTTGTTTGAATATGGAATTATGATTATTTAAAAATTCAGTAAAAGCTTGTCTGACTAAAGAATTATTTAATTTGAAAGCTCTATCTTCCGAAGTGGTTTTAAACATATATAATTTCTTCCAAACTATTTATTAAAAGTCTACATATATTTCATACAAAATATTATACACTACATTACTTCAGAAGACTATATTTATTATTCACAACACTTTAATTATATATCACTTTACTAATTTAAACACTTACTATTAAAAAGATAACTGAACTGCCTCGTGTATCTTTACCAGAGTTTTAATATCGTATTAAAGATACACGAAAGAGAACGAGAGAGCACGAAAGAGCGCTTCCGCTTCCTTTTAAACAATAAGTGCAGTAAACAATACATCTCACAATAAATTAATAATTGCTAACAAATTTGACATGAAATTCTATAGCATTTGATATGAAATGCTAATTGACCATTAAAATGAAGCCGCAACAAATGAAAAACGCCATCAAAATTGTTAAAGTAGTTTCAGAGTCCACCAAATATCGTACACGAGATATTTATACTTATAGATATTGTTTTACAATAAATAAAATATTGCTCAATTCCAAGGATTTTATAACGCAATATATTACATAGATTAACGTTCCCGCTATTACTTGGAGATAGAGATGGAATCAGTGGGTAAATATGGCCAAAGTTATTTATGATATTTGGCGTCCCGATTCTATTACTGGAACGGAATCGTGTGAAATACAAAGAAATCTAGCAATCTCCGAGCTAGTGGCCGGCAGGGAGGCTATACACCGCGAAATATTTGTTGAGATTCATCGGCACGAGGGCCGATATCTCTGGAGCGCAGGTTCGAATCGTCTATCGAACCTATGATCGGCTTCGACGAGAGGTCACGCGCGTTAAACGTAAATCAACATATCTCGCGACGGGAGATCTAACCAGCATGCGCCCGACAAAAGCTGTAGTCAGAGAGTTCGTCTCAAAAACAATAAATCCGAAAAAACACTGTGTGGTTTCACTAAATCACGACACAAGTGAAACAGCTGATGTGAGCCATGCGTTCTTTAAAATCGAGCGAGTTACGTGTAGTATCCCGCGAGACTCTTTTATTTGAGTAAAGATTTTAAACATGTATCGACATATATAAAAATGTTCAATTAAAATCCCATATAAGCGTGGTATATTAACCGTAAATAATATTTTTAAAACCACGAAGCTAAGTGAAACGGCTAATAGGAGCCATGGGTGCCGCTATACAAACCTAGGCTGCTCGGAAGAATGAACACCTTTCGCTTTACACCTACTCCGTGCCCAGCAGTAAGGTAACATGCGATAGATGGACGAAAAGTATGAAGCAATGTTTCACTTGAATTAAGTAAACAAAACATACGAGTCTGGTAAGGTAAGAACCGTATAAGGACAAAATAAAAACAATACAATCACTCATTATTCTCTTGTCTTAAAACTCTAAATCTATCCGTTCGGTATAGAGAAGTTTTGAGACAATAAAGTATTGAAAATAAAAATCTTCTCTAGTATTATAGAAGAAAGTTTTGCATTTTTAATATTTGTTTTTATTTTTAACAATTTATTATAATCAAGTTGTGTCAAGTCAGCTGTGTGTTCATTTTGTCGGTACTGAAGTGTGCAGTGCAAAAATAACTTCTAACGTTGGGCTCTTCGACTGCAAATTTTACAGCCGTAACATTACACTTGGGAAAAAAGTCAATAAATTGGACAGGTCTGTGTGAACGACCAGCTCCTGCGAGTTATATGTACATATGTACCATTATCTCTTTTATGATTTCGTATTCATTTTTAACGTTGAAATTTTAATTAATACTGATATATAAAAACTTTATACATATTAATATGTACTGTAGATGTTACCAAAGGTGTCACCCGCGTAAGTTTCAATTAAGTGGGTATATGGAGAAATTCGTAATTAGTTTCGTTGATAATATTATTGGGTTTAAATAAAAGTCGTCCGAATAGTCAAACGGCTACTGACGATTCAAAAGAGCTTTTTGCGCCTACTTTAATGAAGAATATTTTAATTTAAAAGGCACAAGCACCAAATAGATATATATAGATAATACTCAAACGCAGTTGCTAGTATATATATAAAAAAAAATACTACCTGTTTAATACAATTTCAATCGCGTAGTTCCCGACTCCAGAGATTTTGGGTAATATCGTATTTAGTGACCCTATATTGCGTAAATAGTCACTTTCTTCTTATCTACCTCTCCGACTAGTGAAGGTTGGCAGTTAGTTATCCATATTGACCTTCACGAGGCTAAATAGTTGAACGGCAGTCGTGATCCCAATCTACCACCTGATGTTGCGCAGCCAGGACTTCCTCTTGCGGCCAGCCACTTTGTCCATCATTATTAATTGTAAATCTTATGTACTATAGTGAAAGTTGGGTATGACAAAAGAAGCACAAAAGTAAAATAAATGCGATAGAGATGAGAGCATTGAGATGTGTGAGTGGATTGAAACTGAGTGCCAAAGTAAGAAACAATGTGATAAGAAAACGTTGTGGTACAAAAGAAGGTGTAGTGAGAATAATATTGAGAAAGGTATGCTTAGATGGTTTGGGCACGTAAAGAGAATGAATGAAAGGAGACTGAGCAAGTTGGAAGGGGAAGATCAAGGCGAATGTTCCTGGACAGGACACTTTAAGTAAGTATGAAAGGTTTAATGAGAATGACAGAAGCGAAGGATATATGCAAGGATCGTGGCAAGTGGAAGGACGTGGTCTCTTATATATGTATGTATTAATTGTAAGAGTCTATAGCTGTCATATCTTAGAACATGCCCCAGATATGGAACCTTCTTCTTTTTGACCATGGGCATCATTCATCAAGGGCATACGGCAATAGGGGCACGTCTCAAATATTTCTAAAGGTTTTCTCAGTTCCTCTATTATCGTCCAAGACTCGCATCCATATAGAAGTATAGCCCATTTTTAAGGTTATGTTTAGTAAGTAGGGTTTTGATTTCAGTTTCACTATCCTATTCTTCTGTGAGTCTGCTGAATTTCAATTCTAAAACATGTATAAATGTGAAAGTTGAAGGTTTTCCTAACTATTTACGTCGATTTAACTTAACATCTCGTTCATTAAGACGGTGTATCATTAATAGCTAGAGAACGGTGCCGGAATGTCGGGCAACCGTCTCTCGGACGGACTTGTTCGGGGACTCGATTGCAATCTTAAGGATCGATCCTTATCACGACAGTTTTACGCGCCGATTCGCAATGCAAAGGGTGTATACGACAGCGCGAGATGTGCTCATGTCTCCTTGTATTGAATTTAATTACAGGTACCACATTGTTGACCTTATTGCGTAAACAGATTCCGCGTACCATGTCTACAAAAACAGTGTAACAGACAATTATGTTGTAAAGTCGCTTTTTGCGATGCTATCAATAGGGACAGGTGAATGTTATCAAAGGGTTTTCTGTGTTCACTATCATATGTGCAAATACCCGACTGAGTTTGATGACAGGGAGCGAAAGAAGCCTCATGAAAGCACACATGAAAGCTAAACATTGTAACGTACAAAAACTTTCTTTAAAGGAGTAACCGTTGAGTTTCTTACCGGTTTCTTCTCAGCGGAATTAACTTTCCGAACCGGTGGAAGATTTGTTACCAACGGACAGCCTATTGACGATCCAAAAGAGCTTTTTGAGCCTACTAACGATTAGCCTAAATAATATTTTGATTTGATTTAATTGAATGTTGCATTTATTAATGTAATGGACCCGGCAGAATGATTTTTCCCACTTAAACTTGTTTAAGACCACAAAACTCAAATTTATCAAAGTACTATAAACTAGGTTGGAGGTAATTACCTCATATGATTTTTCTAAAGCTTCGTATCGGAAATATTGTTTTTGGCGGCTTATAGTTGCTGGTATGGTAGTAACTAGCCACGGCCGAAGCCTCCCACCAGTAATGAATCAGACAGGATAGTATTAACATCAAATATTATCTACTAAAAATAATAAAAAAATTTGAATTCGATTATTAACTGAACTATTAACTATTGAAAATTTAAAAATAATACATAGCAAGAGTGTAAACTAATAGTAGGAATTGAAAAGCTAATAAAACTTATAGAGCCCCATCTAACTCCGAATAGAAATAACCATAAAGATTACAAGTAACAGATCACTGTTAATTTTTGTTTGTTATCGCTCAATTTCATTCACGGTTACTTTAATGACGAAAACAACTTTTGTATCTACAAGATATTCATAGTATGCAATTAAAATTATTTAATGAGCAACAATTCTTCGTTGATTGATGAATGGTAAATGGTAAAGGGCTGAAACAATGAACATAATTCGTTATCTATCAGAACTTTCAATTACTTTACATAAATCTTGGTTGAATGTGAAACAATAGAGCTGCCAAACGGCTGTAATTAATTATTGTTAAAGTCGATTCGAAGTATTGTCGTGTTTAAAAATTCTTATATTATCCCCACCGTTTATTATTCATAGATATGTTAGGTGAGTAATAGTTGGTTGTATAGTTAATCAGACGGCTGGGTAAAGGCCTCTTTACTCGTATGAGAAAGTGTTTTAAAAGATATAGATTCACTACGCTTCTCCATTGCCGGTTAGCATATATAGAATATATAGACTTCTCCACAACGTATTTTGAATTAAAAGATCAATTTAGTACGTAAGTTTATTTTCATAAAAGAAACTTAGTGGTTCCTGCACAGGATTCGAAACCGCGACTCCTCTGAACGAGAATTCAATCCACTAGGACATCATGACCATTTTATAGATACGTATAATTAAAAAAGGAAGTAGCAGTCCTTAATATCACAAGGCAAATTTAGGAATTGCTTTTCTTTAACTAGTACTTTACGGTATAAAAGATGTAGTAACTAAAATTGAGAAAGTTATGCTTAGATGTTTTGGGCACGTAAAGAGAATGAATGAAAGGAGATTGACAAAAAGGATTTAAGAGTCAAGAGCGAATGGGAAAGTTTGAAGGGGAATACCAAGGCGAGCGTTCCTGGACCAAATCCAGGATATTTTAAATAAGGGCCAGGTCTTTTATGAAAGGTTTAATGAGAATGAAAGAAGCGAAGGAGATGTGCAAGGATCGTGGCAAGTGTAAGGACGTGGTCTGTGCCTAATCTTATGGGAATCAGGCCTATGTATTTATGTATTCTTTAATCTGGATTATTGGGAAGCTTTTACTCAGGCAAGTACCTCTTTACCAGGAAAGACCTGCAGTAAGGCAAAATAATTGAGTTCTTTTGCGATGCTGTATAGAAATCATAACACGTAAATAACCAGATTAGCGTCAAATGGTCTAAAACCATCCCTGCGGTTTGCATCATATCGGTTTAATACTTTCAAAGTTATAACAGTTAATTTTTTTGTTACATATAGTATATAAATAGCTAAATTACAGATAATGAATATTCGTGTCACTTATCACATTTACAGTTGTTGCGGTTTGCCGATAGGATTTCCAATTACCTTCGTAATTTCTGTACTAGAACCGCTAACTAATTAACTATACTCTTACAACAATCCTTTGGAAATCGATTTAAACTTAATTGTTTCAAGTAAGGCTTACCCTAGTTAATTTATTTTGCACCAACGTGCTGTATTGTAAGCTTTCGTTAAATTTGTTGCATAATTTATTTCAATTAAACGTATAGATGGATGTTGAAATAAAAACAAATATAAATTTAAACATGTACATATATAATATGGTAAAAGCCGTCTTAATTAGAAAGAAATAACTATTATATATATCAAATCTTGCCTATAAATACTTCCGCCCACTGAATATACTATTAACGTATCATATTCGTCACAGGTATGTCAAATTCCTTTAACACCTACAAGAAGCTATTCGTTCGTTTTACCAGTTACGTCCGTTCGTAATATAGTAACGTCAGAAACACTGTCAGTTTATAAGATTTGTTAACAATAGATAGATAGATAGATAGATAATATTCTTTATTGAACACCACGCTAAAAATACATACATACATAGCATCACGCCTCATTCCCATAGGGGTAGGCAGAGACAACATCCTTCCACTTGCCACGATCCTTGCATATCTCCTTCGCTTCTTTCATTCTCATTAAACCTTTCATACAAGTTCGTCGGTTTAGAGTACTCTTGACCTGGCCGTTATTTAAAATGTCCTGGATTTGGTCCAGGAACGTTCGCCTTGGTCTTCCCCTTCCAACTTTCGCATTCACTCTTGACTCATAAATCCTTTTTGTCAGTCTCCTTTCATTCATTCTCTCTACATGCCCAAACCATCTAAGCATACCTTTCTCAATTTTAGTCACTACGTCTTCTTTTATACCACAACGTTCTCTTATCACACTATTTCTTACTCTGTCACTCAGTTTTAATCCACTCATGCTTCTCAACGCTCTCATCTCTACCGCATTTATTTTACTTTTGTGATTCTTCTGCCATACCCAACTTTCACTACCATACATAAGTGTTGGCACCAACACTCCAGCATGCACTGCCAGTCTAGCCCTTTGAGACACCATCTGGCTATTCATAAAAGCATGCAGAGCACCATTTACCATATTCCCTGCATTCACTCTCCTTTCGATATCACTTTCACATGTTCCATCTTTTGTAAATTTAGATCCCAAGTATACAAATTCTTTCACCTCTTCCACTTGTTCCCCATCTATCAAAATATTGCCATTCATCATAGATTCATCTCGTTCAAAAAGCATAACTTTCGTTTTGTTTACATTCACTTTCATTCCTTTCCCTTTCAAAGCTTCATTCATAATATTTAGCATCTCCTGAAGCTCGTTAGCGGATGACGCAAGTATTACTTGATCATCAGCGTAGAGTAAACATTTGATGAGTAATTCATTCATTCTTAACCCATACATACTTTCTTTTAAATCTGTCAAACATTTATCCATGAAAAGGTTGAACAGCCATGGTGACGCAACACATCCCTGTCGAACACCTCTTTCGACAGGAAACCACTCCGTGTACGCTCCGTTTATTCTGACACAGGCACTAGAACCCTCATAGAGAGACTTCAATGCTTGGATCAGACAACCGCTCACCCCATACGTAGATAACGTTGACCACAGCTCATTCCTCACCACTCGATCATAGGCCTTTTCTAAATCTACGAACGCGCAATAAACTTTTTGGTGTTTAGCCAAACATTTTTCAGTTATGCACCGTAAAGAAAAGACCTGATCCGTACATCCCATTCCTCTTCTAAATCCCGCTTGCACGTCCCATATTTTCCCATCAGTTTCATTAATCACCCTTTCAATTAATATCTTTGCATACAATTTGCCGACGACACTAAGAAGGCTGATACCGCGGTAATTTTTGCACTCCTGCTGTGACCCTTTTCCTTTATATAGAGGGACAATTACGGCCTTGCTCCAATCTCTTGGGACTTGACCTTTCTCCCAGCATATATTGAAAAGGCAGTACAGCTGAGCTACCACAATCCCGCGGCCAGCCTTCAGCATCTCGACTGACACTCTGTCATACCCAGCAGCCTTACCTGATTTCATACCTTTTATCGCTTTCATGATGTCATCCATACTAATCTCGCTATCACTTGTCTTACATTCATTGCTATCCGCAGAGGCCATATTTACCTCTGCTTCATTTCTTTCAAACAAACTTTCAAAATGATCCTTCCATCTCTTCAATATCCATTCTTCTCCTTTTATTAAACTTCCATCTAAACTTCTGATTTTACAAAGCTCCGAGGAAGTAGATCTCCCTCGGGCAAATTGTATTGATTTCCAGAAAAACTTTTTGTTTGACTGAAAATCATCAGAAAGTCTCCTATCATACATATCACTGTATTCTTCTTTTTTCTTTCTTACAGCTTCTTTCACGATTACTTTCACCCTTTTGTATTCCATTCTTGCCTTTTTTACGTCATCATTCGTTGCCTTTTGCATTCGTTGGTTCGCTTTTGTAGCCAACCAATCGGACCAAGCTTTCTTCTTTTCACACACAGCTGCTTGAACATTTTTGTCCATCCACAAATTCTTCTCTTTCTTACCTTTCCTCCTTTTAGACACGCCACATACATCAATAGCAGCACCAACCACTCCATCTTTAAATTTATTCCATAAACTTTCAATCTCATTTCCTTCGTCTTCACTCTTGAATCGCCCACTCAAATTTTTCAGATATTCTTCTCTAACATCCTCTTCTTGCAATCTCTCCACTTTTATTCGTTCAAGAATGCTCGAGGTTTCCTTCTTTCTATGGCGCCACCGATTAAAAAGACCACCGATTCGGGCAACAACCAGGTAGTGGTCAGTATCGATGTCGACCCCGTGGTATACTCGAGCATCTAGAAAAAAATAGATGTACAATTACTCAGTATAAGGTACTTTTAGTGTGAATTGGGTGACAATAGTAAAGATACGAAAACTCAAATAGGTCGTTGAGCCCTATGAGATAATATCGAAACGAGAAATGGATCAAAAAGGTTTTAAAATGGCACCCAAGAGCTTTACCAGAGGGTCTGTTGCTGTTAAGTATGATAGACACAATGCTTGGAAATATGACTAAGGGTAGATTGCAGTTGTTCTCTTCTGCGAGGCTTATTCATTTAGTTGAACAGACAAATGACAGAGAGAGAGAATGTGAAGTAATGCCGCCTTCCTTCGCAAGAGAAGGCTTTTTTATTTCGTTTGGAAATGTAGGCACGAATCCCAACCTATAGATCAAGAGTGTGGAACTCAGTGAGGGAGGAGACCTCGCAATATCCACTAAAACCCAGTGGAACCCTCTGCATCCATAGGTGAGGCACCAGGTGTTCAACTTTCGCATTCATCTCTGGTACCTCAGATGAGTCCTACTGAGGATTCAAGTAGGCGGAAGGAGGTGGTCAAACACGCGCTGACTAGTACTCTGCGTCCTGGTAAAGGACAGCATCCGCTGCCTTTTCCCTCCCTCGCTCGCGGGCCTCCTTATGTAAGACAATGGTCTCACAGAAGAGGGATACTCTTACCAACACTCTTTCATTGGAAAGCATCTCAACTATAATGCTCCCCAGCAAGAGATCGCCGCTGATCAGCGCCACCAGGGATTTGTATAACCTCCGCCTTCAACTCCTTTGTAGGTTACAACGTGGCTTGTCAGAGACAGTGTGTCACAGGACCTCTGATAAAATCGTTCCAGTTTGACGAAGGTGCTTCTGGGTTATAGTGGTTATTCTGGCTTTGCTAGTGAGTCCCTCATTATACGTCTGTCATGATCGGAAAATCCCAAAGTAGATGCCGAGCGCTTATATACTTGCTCGACACTCGGCCACGTTTTGTTTGTTTGTTGTATTTTTGAAAATATTCCGATATATCCACTCCAACTTGGCATAGATATTCTTAGATATATTAAGAATATATTTCCAGTTTAATTATAGATAAACAATACCTAATTGACAATACCCAATACCCATTTTAAATTTTATAACATCGGTTAGGCTATTTATGGATCATTTTATGACGACTATCGTGCGGAGAACGTGCGTTTACTTCGTCAAAGAGAATCTTATTTGAGTACCTAAGATTGACTTTATAGTGCAGGATATCCGAGAAAACGGGACCTTTTTTATTCACGCTGAGAAATGCTTTTACGCACCCCTACCACGAGGGCAGGGAGTGTGGGACTCGCTAGAATACCCACTAAAACCCAGCGACGACACCCTCATCGACCTGAATAGGAAGTGTCAGAGGCTCACTTACGCATTCGATATGACACTGGTGAGTGGTGGTCACAAAGAGTGGTTTAAGGATAAGGTAAAAGGCGCTCAAAAAGACGCCCCCTTCCACCCGGCCTCCGCCTTCGCAGGGGCGGGGCATAAGCAGCACTTTCCCTTTCTCTCTCCATTGCCTCCTTCAACGAGGCGACACCCTCGCAAAAGGAGGCAACTGCATTCCATCCCGCCTCACTGCCAAGCATTGAGGCGATTATATTTGGCAATGAGAGATCCTCTCCAATCTGCGACACCAGAGGACGTTGCGGTTCCCATGCCGGACATTCTGCCACAGTATGATCCGCCGTATCGACGGATGCACCACACTGATGGCAGACAGGTGACTCTTCACGCCGCGCTATCTGATGCAAGTACTTACCGAAACATCCATGTCCGGTCAGCACCTGCACTAGTCTGAAAGAAAGCGATCCGTGATGCCTAGATAGCCATTGTTCTAGGTGAGGATGAATCGCCTCCACCGTGTTCACAGCCGCAATTGGGGATTCGAGATCCTCCATCCACACTTGGATTAGAACACGAGAAAAGGGGACCTGGAAGACCGAAGCGTCAATGGATAGACGATTTACGGCAGTGCTCGTAGAAAACTTTTCAACCAACTCATCGCCAAACTTTGCTTCGAAGAAGTCATTTGATGATGATGGAGTTTTAGACTACTAAACTCACTCATTGCGACATCTTCAAAACTAGTGATTGACTTTGAAATTTACCAAAGGGGCTTTCGCAATCCCATTAGAAGATAGTACACTTTCACATCTTGTAAAAAGATGAACTGACATTTATAGTCAATATTAGATGAAAAGGTCAACTAAAAAAAAAGTTTGCACGTAACTATTTGAATATTATAATAGATGGTATAATCTATTTATCATGTGAAAGAAGACGATGCTTTGTAACCGTTGTTACATAACTTTCCTAAGAAACTAATTAACTTATCTCTATAATTACTTGGTAACTAATTGAAATTTGAATTATATAACATATCGAGTAGGTTGCCATGTAACTTGAATTTGATTGATGAATATGGGCGATTTTGTTAGCCTCAAATTCATTTTGTTTTACCAAAGAAGTATTGCCATTATTTAACATACAGGTTGGTGGCTTACATATAGAAGTTTTATAGTATAGAAGCCTTCGATTCGGTGGAAACATGGGCCGTGTTGAAATCTTTGCAGAGATACCGAATTGACCACCGGTACATACACGTGTTGAAGTGCTTGTACGAAAACGCCACCATGTCAGTCCGTATACAGGACCAAAGCACAGAGTCTATCCAACTGCAGCGTGGAGTGCGACAGGGAGATGTTATCTCCCCGAAGCTCTTTACTGCGGCGTTGGAGGACCTGTTTAAGCTTATGGAGTGGAACGGACTGGGCATCAACATCAACGGCGAGTACATCACTCATCTACGGTTTGCCGACGACGTGGTCATTATGGCAGAGACTCTGGAAGATCTCAATGCAATGCTCGATGACCTCAGCAGAGCTTCTCGACAGGTGGGCCTAAAAATGAACATGGATAAGACGAAAGTTATGTCCAATATCCATGTTCCGCTCCACCCAGTCATCGTTGAGAACTCAGCACTCGAAATTGTAGACGAATATACATACCTGGGACACATAGTCCAGCTAGGTAGGTCCAATTTCGAGAAAGAGGTCAACCGCCGAATCCAACTCGGTTGGGCAGCGTTCGGGAAACTACGCCAGATATTTTCGTCCGATACTCCTCAGTGCTTGAAGACAAAGCTCTTCGAACAGTGCGTGTTGCCAGTGATGACCTACGGCTCCGAAACGTGGTCGCTGACTATGGGCCTCATACGAAAGCTCAGAGTCGCTCAGCGTGCGATGGAGAGGGCTATGCTCGGAGTTTCTCTACGTGATCAAATCAGAAATGAGGAGATCCGTAGCAGAACCAAAGTCACCGACATAGCCCTACGAATCGCGAACCTGAAGTGGCAATGGGCGGGGCACATAGTCCGACGGACCGATGGACGTTGGGGCCCGAAGGTGCTGGAGTGGCGACCCCGCACCGGGCGGCGCAGTGTAGGGAGACCCCCCACAAGGTGGACCGACGACATAAAGAGGGTCGCCGGTAGCCGCTGGAGCCAGGCGGCACAAGACCGGGCCTTGTGGACGTCATTACGTGAGACCTATGTCCAGCAGTGGACGTCCATCGGTTGAAGCGACGACGTCGACGACGATATAGAAGTTTACCACCAAAAGCTAACATTAAATGTAAAAAAATTAAACATTTATTATTCAAAATCTTTCGGAATAAAGAAACAAATATTCTTCCGATACGCAATCTATATCTTTAAGATTATTTTAAATAATCATTTGTACAGTGCAAAAATCGAAAAACAATTATATAAGATGAATCATTAAGTTATACACAATTTTTTGTTAATAATCTATTTTTAGAAATGTTATATTCATTAACAATGAATCAAAATATAACAGTGTTGCGTTGATTATAAATCTCTCGCTCTATTAGTCAACGATAGACCAGTTTACTCGAATAAACGTTACATAGTAGAACGTCACGGCTGAATCTCAATCAATACAGTGTACCTAAAGAAAATTTCATACCAAAGCCATGCTGATAGATGCATGGGCTTTTGTTTAGAAAAAACTCGGATTCGAAGACTGGGCAGTCATCACTAAGCATTTCTTTATACAAATAAAGTAACGTGTCATCATTGTGCTTTTCGGTGAAGGAAAACATCGTGAAGAAACCTAATCTCGAAAGCAATTTAAGGTTATATATATTGAGCCAATCTAAAATATGCTCGAATAAATTCTCTTCTAGTAATGAGACTCTCAGCAGGACTTTAAGTAAGTAGCAGCAAAAGCAGTACATTCAAAATAAATTAAACCACAAACGTAATATAAAGTGGTAGGTCTACGATCTGAAAACCCTAAGATTCAGAAGGCCTACACCAAGCAGTGGCACCTTAATGAGCTGCTAAATATCGTATCTTCTTTATAGCATATCAGAAAAAAATGCAAATACAAAGTGGTGGATCTGTGCTATGAAAATCCCTTTTTCCTATGATACAGGAGGTCTGTTCCCATCTTATAAGCTGCTAAGTTACCTTTTATTTTATATAATATATCAGAAAAAGATTAATACATGCAAATAAATTAGCCATGAACGTAATACAAACATGTAATTGTAAATGTACAATTAATTAATAAATAAAGTCCAGGTTCTATAATAAGAGGAGACCTAACGCATGGTCAGTTTTTATTTCACTGGAGCTGTCTCTCATATAATAAATACTACGGTATTGTAATCACTGCTATAATGTGAAAATAGATCTAGTTGCGTTAACTTTAAGATTCAATTTTGCTTGTCATTTTTTTTATTTTATTTCATATAAACGAGTGATGTACGATGTAGATTGTTAGATAGCCTTAAAGCTATGTTAAAGCAGAAATGCGCACGCAACTTGTTAATTAGTCAACATTTAATTAAATTCTGTAAATAAGGCATTATATTATATGACAGTCTATCTAGGTAAGTCGTCTTAGATAACACATTTGTTAAGATTGACATTTCGACTTGTAATTGCGCATTAAATTACCAATTCTTCACATAGTTTATTTTTATAGTAACAACATATATGTCTATTTCTTTAAATCATCCATAAATCTTTAAAGAAGAATTGTTTGAACTCCTGAACAGGTTAGTCTGATTTTTATGATATATTTTATATTTATACAGGAGGATTTGAAAGAAAGATGGGTACTGCTAGTATATTTATAAGCTTCAAATCACAATGTTAGCGACATTGTGATTTATCACGATTTCTTCAGAACTATTGACTTGGAATTAGGCTTGTTTATTCCTTTTGCTATGTAGACGCTCACTACGATCAATTTTCTTCATATACCCACAAAGTTTGTATATGTAAGCGAAGAACAAGCACTCATTTACTCACAAAAAAATCTCGAATATTATTTGTCCAACTAAGTTGAAATCTGGCTCACATAGAACTGATTACTCCTAAGGATGATAAACCCTAATACCTGATAAGAGAAAAAACTATCACTTAACCATCACGTGACCTCTGAAATTATGCTTTATAGGCTTTCAATTCGGCATCTATTTTACATTTGCGATGTAGACTATCAACGTTCTTTTGCAGAAATATAAAACGTGGTGGTTCCTGCATTCTAATTAAAAATCACTTAAACTGCAAAGAATTAAAATTTGTAAAGGAAATGGGTGTAGTAAATGTATTTGAATGTTGTGGAGTTGATATTTCAGATCATAACTTAATAGTAATTTGTATATATCGGACTCCAACTAGCGATCCACATATATTTCTTAATAAACTAGATTTTCTGCTATATACGCTAAATAAAAACAAAAAAGAAAAAAAAATGGTGTTATGTGGAGATTGGAATTTGGATACACTAAAAAATAATGCACGTAGTCATGATCTATTAAGTTTGCTGGTTAGTTATAATCTCAAGTCCCACATTTCATGTCCGACACGCCTGTCTTCTTGTATTGACTTGATAGTAAGTAACGTAAAATCATCTTCTGCCGAAATTCATCACCTAGCACTCTCGGACCACGATACTGCTCAAACTTTAACGGTAAATGTGAAACGAGTACGTTATAATTCTATGTGGTTTGAATATAGAAGAGATTACAGTAAAGAAAATATGAATAAGTTTATTCAATACATATCTGCTCTTACATTCTCTGATGCTCGGAATACAGATGATGTCAACGAAGGTTTTGAATCCTTTCATGATATATTTCGACTTTTCTATATACTATGTTTTCCGTTAAAGAAAATAAAAATAGGAAATAAAAGAAATAGGATAATATGGCTGACAAAAGGTATAAAAAAATCTTGCATACAAAAAAGAAGATTATACTTAACTAATAAAATCACAGGATTACATAAGAATGCTAAAAAGAACTATTTACAAAAATATAATCATTTACTAAAAAAATGTATTCATCAGTCAAAAAAATTACAAAATACTAAATACGTAGAAAAGCAAAAAAATAAGTGTAAAGCAAGTTGGGAACTTATTCATGACAATTTTGGCAAATCGACAGAAAATATTGACATATCATTAATTCAAACTGATATGGGAAGTTTTAGTAATCCCAGTGACATATGCGAAATATTTAATAACTATTTTATTAATATAGGTAACAAAGTAAATAATACAAACTATAAAATAGACGCACTTGCGAATAATACAAATTCAATATTTTTAAAGCCTACTGATCCATACGAAGTACTAGGAATAATTAAATCACTAAATGACACTAAATCGGCGGGCTACGATGAAATAAGGACGGATATAATTAAAAAATGTGGAAGTTATATAAGTGGGCCGCTTGCGGACTTAATTAATATGTCTTTCCTACAAGGTATATTCCCTAAAAATTTAAAAATTTCCATTATAAAACCGTTGTTCAAAAAAGGTGATCGTTGTGACTTAAATAATTATCGCCCAATAACACTAATACCAATAATAGCAAAAATTTTCGAAAAGGTAATGTTAAAACGTCTCAGTAATTTTTTCAACTGCAATAAGTTATTTGTAAAAGAACAATTTGGTTTTCGCAACAATAGATCCACTACTGAGGCGTGTTTTTACCTAAGTAAATTAGTTAATGATAGCCTGAATGATAAGATACCTGTTACTGCGTTATTCTTTGACATGACTAAAGCCTTCGATCTAGTGAACCATGAAAAATTATTAAATAAATTAGAAAGCTACGGGGTTCGAGGAAAGGCTAACGATTGGATAAAATCTTACTTAACAGACAGGAAAATATCCACTGAAATCATTAAAATAGAAGACGACGTAAAACAAGTGTATAAATCACAATTAAAATCTAATCTGACTGGTGTGCCACAAGGTAGTGTTTTAGGACCATTTCTTTTTCTTACTTACATAAATGATATTACAAAAGCAACCACTCACCCTTGTGTACTATTTGCAGATGATATCACAGTACTTATAAAAAGTAGGAATATAAGGTTATATGAACAGGACATAAATTATACTTTAGAAAACATAATTCAGTGGCTCAGTAAAAATGACCTAAAAATAAATCTAAACAAAACTAAAATGATGCAGTTTAGTTACTACAATTCTAAAACTTTGACTAAGAATATTAAATTTGACGATACAAAAGTAGAAGAAGTTAACACATTAAAGTTTCTGGGAATAATGTATGATAAAAACTGTAACTGGAAGGCCCATATTGAATACATTAATGTAAAATTAGAAAAGTTTGTTTATGCACTAAGGAGACTAGCTCTGACTGTATCCCTAAGTGCTGCTCTCAGTGCTTATCACGGTTATGTCTCATCTGTATTGTCTTACGGTTTAATATTATGGGGTAACTCAGTGGAAATTACTAAGGCATTCAGACTACAAAAGAAATGCATCAGGGCCATCTGCAATGTAGGACCATTTGAGACCTGTAAACCACTTTTTAAAAAATTACGTATCCTACCTTTGCCATGTATGTACATAAGAGATGTGTGCGTATTTGTAAAAAAATATCCACAATATTTTAATCGAAATTGTGAAATTAATGCAGAAAGGTCGGTACGGTATCCTGGCAAACTATATATCTCAAAATGCTGCAACAGCACTTACATGAAAAATATTACTGGTATGGCTGTAAAGATATATAATAAGCTGCCCAAAGACATTGAACAATTGACGGTAAATCTTCTAAAAAAAAAACTCGAGGAAATACTTTTAGAAAAGTGTTATTATGATGTAAATGAGTATTTGGCGTGACAATTCACATATAATGTGGATATTTAATGTATTATTTCTATATTTTGACATTGTGGTAATTATTTGACATATTATTTGATACCTTAAATGATTATTGTAACTTCTTTATTAACATATTCATTATCTATTTGCATACTATTAAGTTAGTTGAATGTTATGACTTATAACGATTGCTATACCATCTTGCTTTACAACATTTTTGCAAATAAATTATTATTATTATTATTATTATTATTCCCAAGGAATCAGGTGATAAAGATGTAAACAAGATGTGTTTTTACTGCTGGGCACAGGCCTCCTCGCTCATAGTTTACTTGTGTACCATACCAACTCGCAGTGGACCAGTGTGATAGGTCTATGCTTTAATAACTCTCTCTCCTATGATATCTGTTTTCCCATAAACATAGTTATTTTATGATACACTGATTACAATATACAGTTTTATATTAGGTTGTATCTATAACAATCCATGTTTCCCACCTGCTTCCATTGGCAGCCATTTTTGTTAGTATTTATAACGTCATTTGCTTTTTCTCGCTCAGCTGGGTAGCTGGGTAGTCCATTATGTAGGTGAACGGCCTCGAGATTTTTTTCCATCTTCAACAAGGAATTCTTAGCATGCACCTCCAACATCACATCTAGAACGCATTTATTCTTTGCACTCCTCTAGTCTTTATGTTTCAAATTTCAACTCCATACATGAAGATAGAGAAAAGTAAGGCACAGACATGGTGACTCTTTGTAGTGAGGAAAATGACTCGATTCTTCCAGATCTTGCTAAGGCTTGTCATAGCTCTCTTAGACTCAACTTCTATGTTAGCCAATTCATATTATAGTAAGTAAGTAGCAGCCCATTAACGTCCCACTGCTGGGCACAGGCCTCCTCACTCGCAGGAGGAGCGAGGGTTTTTAGAGCATAGACCACCCACCAAGCTGCTCCACTGCGGATTGGTAGGCATAATAGACAAGTGCACTCTCTATTCCTTCACTCTCATAGTCCGATGTGACGGGAGTCCGACACGACCGGAGAGAGGTCAGGCGCAGGACCGACGGCTTAACGTGCTCTCTGAGGCACGGGGTGGATCCCACCGCCACCTTCCCAACTTCGGGCAAATATTGAGAAAATCTTAATAGAAATATTCATATTATAGTAACCGTTGTGTTTGTTTTGTATGCAAAACTCACTATGAATTAATATATTAAAGTTTTAACGTTTCAATTTCATTTTCTTCAAGATTAATGTTAATTTAATTTTTTATAGAAACCTGTAGGCTCCTAGTATTGAAATCTAGTAATACTTGTGTCTAGTTTTTATATTTTAAATAAGCCGTTTATAAGACAAATCGTCTAGAACTCACCAATAAAAGGCAATGGTATTTTAAATGCTTGAATGTTTTCAATATATTATTATTTTTAGAAATAGAAGATGGATAAGTTAGCTCTTTATTGCGGTTTGACGTGATAGTTAATGATGAAAAATTTTAAGATGGTAACTAGCGAACGTGGCATATCGGTATTTAAGTTTATTTTTTTTTATTGCTTCAATCACATAAAACAACAAAGCATCTTATTGGGACATAAATTTTGTTTGGATGCCACCACGCCTTGGTTTGTCGAGTGATAACAAGTTATAGCAGAAGCCTTACACAAATTAAGACCTACAAAACGAGACATATGTAATTTCCTCAATTTTCTCGATTGAATCTCCATCTCAAAACTTCTAGTAGCGAAGCATTTGCATGGTACAGCAAAGCTGTCAAATATAAAAAGGTAAGACCATGAAAAAGGGGCTACTTATTGTATAATTGGTCAGGGTGCTCAACAACCTGACCAAAGTAGCCCTTAGCCACGAAGTATAGCGCTATGATAAAAGAAGGCAGCAAAATAGATTTATATATTTACTCATTAGCAGTGGAAGCTGCAAGTCTCGTACTTTTTCGCTCAAATTTAGGAAATTGAAATTTCTAATTGGTCTGTTTTTATACTGGTAAGAGCTACGGCCGTGGCTACTTACCACTCTACCAGCAAAGACCTGCTGCCAAACATTGCTGTGTAGAAACTATGATATAAATTAATTATTTATTTTTATTTATATACTCCTTATTGTACACCAAAGAAAAGAATTACAAAGAATAAAAAACGCACAATTAATAACAAAACAAATGTACAAAAAGGCGGTCTTATCGCTAATCAGCGATTTCTTCCAGACAACCTTTTGGAGAAGGAAATTGTGCTAAAGTAAGTGGGAGGTGCATAAAGAAATAATACATACTAATATTAAACAGAATACACATATAATATATAAATAAAATATACTTACATATACATACTAACACAGTAATAAAAATTAGAAATTACCTCTTTCGTAGACTAACATCTTAGGCTGCTATCTTAGACTATCATGTTAGAGTATCGTCTTTAATTATTATCTTTAGACTATCATCTTAAAGTATCATCTTAACTTTCTTCACTTATTAGCAAGTGAGATACTGTCAAGCATTGCCCTGTCAGCAATAAAAAAAATGCAAATGATTATAGTCCACGAGATTCACTTGTCACTAGGTGAACCAACAGGTCGTTTGGCGGTATATTTCTATAAAAAAAACGCTCATACAAGTATAAATTTTAACACAATATGATGATGCAGTAGCCGCTGGAGCCAGGCGGCGCAAGATCGGGAATTGAGGAGGTCATTACGTGAGATCTATGTCGAGTGGTCGTTCATCGGTTGAAGCGACGACGACGACGACAATGACTCGTATGAAATGAATCAACAAGATCTATGTTTTAAGCTTATATGAAGTGAACCGCATTTTTTACTATCTGTTTCTACGAAAAACATGTTCATGTTTTTATCATTAACACGTAAAATACCAACCATTACACACTTTTTTAAGTGGCACATAAAGGCTCTGTACACAACATAAAATAACAGGTATAATGTAAAACCCTAGGGTAATGCAATAAATTCATCCTTACATATGCATTAAGCCTTCATACAACATGGTGCGTGCGAAAATTAATATAAAAAATGTATTTATTCAACCCTAGAGGAATACGTATGCATATTGCATTTATTTTCAGAGTACTGCATTTGTAATCCGTTATATCGAGTTTTCTACTCTTTTAACATGCGGTTTATTAACTCTGTATACATTTATAGGTTGTGGAGATGCCACTTATTAAATTTAAACCTTTAAATCACAGCAAGACTGAGGATTACCTCGTGGCAATCCCTCCTTGTCCAGGCGACTTTTCTCAGGCATCCATTAGATGTCCAGCTTCCAGAGACCGTATTTTCTGACGTATATCGGAGTTGCTACTGTCGTACGTAGGCATTTGTTCTGCTGGATCTGCAGCACCTCTGGTACCCCAAGCAGGATTATCAGGCAGAGGCCTCAGCTTTGCTTTTCTTTTAAAGTTTTAATTGAATAAAGCTATTTATAAAACTCACAAGTTAATTAGACGTTAAAAAATCTGGGGAGTGAATTTGTTCTACTAATTTGAAATTATATTATAACGATGATATGAAATTATACCCGACTGAGTTTATTTCGAAATCTTCTCAAAACAGGTTCAGATCCGTAATATTAACATTTAAGGATATCTTTACTATCAACGTCAAGTGTAATTGCAATCGATATAAAAAATTACTAATTAAATATATTTAACTAATTAAAGGTTCTGTAAAAACCTATTTGAGTCAACAATTCTAAGATATTCTAACAGATATATAGATACTATTACAGAAACCTTGCCTGAAGGCATTTTTATTGCTGATAGAGTCTACTCTTGACTGTACTCCTGATGATCTAGGCGTACATAAAGAAGCTGGAATGTAAACACAAACACAACATTTGATAGATATTTAACACCATGCTAAGAAGAAATGTACAATCACTCAGTATCAGGTACTTTTAATGTGCTAGTGGGCGGTGTAATCGCTCATTAGCGATCTCTTCCAGGTGTTCCAAGTGTTAGAGAAATCGTCAAAGCAGGGAGACAAAAGGTTTGTGGTGTATATAAATGAATAGGCATTATATAAAATTGTACATCAGAAAAGAAAATCTTTTATGAAAACAAAAGCTTAAAGTTTGGTTAGCTTAGCTTTTATTAAAAAAAAAGTTAGAGGTAGTGCATAAATATAAATATCTAGGAACGTGGTTAACTGAAGACTGGGATAGTGAAACGGAAATAAATCTCACGCAGTTCCTTTAATAAAATGAGAAAAATACTATCCAGTCGTAATATCAGTACACCCCTACGCACTTCAGTGCTACATTTGGCCCATAGCCCTATACGGATGTGAAGCCTGGACTATTAAGGCAGACACTCGAAAACGCATAGAGGCTTTCGAAACTTGGACGCAAAAAGTCAGCAACGCAGAAGTATTAAAACGAGTTGGTCAAAACCGCAGGCTATTCATCAAAATCAGGAAAGTTGCCTACCTTGGTCATGTACTCAGACACCAAAGATATGACCTCCTGCAACTGATAATGATGGGCAAGATTGCCGGAAAACGCGGTGTTGGCCGCCGCAAGAAATCGTGGCTCCGCAACATTCCTGAGTGGACTGGTGTTACGAGCGCTGCCAAACTGTTTCACCTCGTCCGAGATCAAGACAGTTTCTCGTAGCTGATGTCCAACCTCCAGTAATTGGAGAGGAACTAGGAGAAGAAGAAGGAGTTTTTATTTCTTGCTGCGGAGGCGTTTTCTGGCGACAAAAATGCCTAAAATATATGCAGTTCTTTTTTTTAGTCCATTACATAGTTTTAGATTTTTTATTATTCTTGCTCTTTTTTTTATTGTCTAGTTGGCAGCAAACGTATTAAAGTGCTAACTGAAAAGCAGCTTCGAGCTGATTTTTACGTCGTTTCGCAGAAATAAGTTAAAATATTTTATAAGTTTGGTCCTATATTATGTAAACGTCACATTTTTGCGAATAAAGATCTTTATTATTATAGATACATATACCTAATTTCACCAATCTTTAAAAAATGACGATTTTAAGGTTATGTTAGTTGTTTTACTGTGATGAAGTTTTCCAGAAACAAAAATCGCTAAAACTAATCTTACTTCACATTAAATTCTATAGCTGCAGTGGCTTTAATACTTAAGAACCGAATATTCTTCAGGTTACTACGGAAAGTTCCTGCACAGAATTGGTCGCAAAGAATCACCGTCCTGCCATGAGTGTGGTGCTGCCATCGACTCGGCACAGCATACTTTGGCAGTTTGTGCAGCCTGGGGACCTCAGCGTCACCTCTTGGTTGCGCTGATCGGCGCGGACCTCTCACTGGAGAGCGTTGTAGGCGCGATGCTCTCTAGGTAGAGGTGCTGGGCGGGAGTGGCCCTCTTCTGTGAGACGATCATCTCGCTGATGGAGGCCCACGAACGAGAGAGGGAGATTGCAATGGATGCTCCCTCAAACCGCCGGAGGAGGCGGGCTACAAGGCAGCGTCTGTAAGCATAAGTCCTTCCATCGTCGAGAATCCTCAGTCGGATTCATCCGGGGCACCAGGCATTAATACGAAAGTTGAACCCCTGGTGCTTCATTCATGGATGAAGAGGGTTCCGCTGTGTTTTAGTGGGTATTGCGAGGTTTGCTTGTTCGCCGAGTCCCACACTCCTGACACACGGTCGGGGTCAGTCCATAAAAGCATTTCCCAGCGAGAAAAAAAAAAGCGTAGATATACACTTTAAACAAAAGCAAAACAGCTTTAAATTTATCCTTATCTAAAATCAATTGACTTGTACCCGTCTTATTATCACCTACCTACTTATAAATTAAACCAGTTAAGTACATTAAACGATCATATAGTTCTGCAGCAAAACCGAGTGTTTCTTTTAAAAGAATAAAAAAAGAATTGACAGTAAATTTTATGGAATCCAATAAAATGTCCCGCATCTGCTGACATTTTATACTTTTGTTAACCTTTTTACATAGTAGAAATTACAATATGTTGATGTCTATATGAAACGTAATTACTGGCGCAATGGTGCGAGTTATCGCTTCTCTAATAGAGGTCTTGGGTTTGATTTCCGTTGAGACAAATTTAGGAAATTGCGTTTTCTAATTGGTCTGTGTTTGGTCTGGTAGGCTTCGGTCGTGGTTACCACACTAATAGCAAAGACGTGCCAGCAAGCAAGAAAAATTTACATCCCGGTATAATACAGTGTTCAAGAGATAAATTACCATTTACCAGATTAGAGCGCTTCCATTTTAGACTATAACGTTATTTACCATCAACTGAAGTAAAATATAACTCTATTTCTTTCTATCTTCACTAATTTATATCTCCCTTTAACTTCCGTTTGCTTCTCATTATCACACATTTTGAAACTCCCTGGCCACGCATTCACAAGCTTATACCCGAAGTCAAGTATTACAAAAACACTAAGTCATATTAACTACTCACTTTTAGTCACGTCACTAATTTAATTTACACAGTGCGCACTATTTCTCTTAAAACAACCACACCACAAGACAGATATAGCACGTTTACTAAATTCTACCTTTAAAATTACTTCGTATTACATTATATTACGTAAAAACGTACAATAATTCAGAGATTTTAGTTAATGATTCATAAATTGCCATCATTTTGGTTAATAAAACAATATTTAGTTATCGGTGTTGTGACAATTGATTATCTAACACAAGCGTGAGTAAATAAGGTATCTTTCAATAAGTGTGTGTATTAGTGTGGAGGAAGTTAAACTTCTTTGGCTTATATTTAATGAAATAGAAATATGTATAAATGAAATAAAATCCATCTTACATGTCACACATCTATATACCGATACGTACAAAAAATCGATTAAAAAAATAGCTTTCAATTTCAATATATCATTTCTGGAATGTACACAAAGCATTAAATTATTGACGATAATTATTTCTAGATGTTCGTGTTTTTCATAGCGTGATCTAACTTTGTTTATAAACCGTTATCCGTTATATGAGTTGATTGAATGAATTGTGTTTTATTGTCTCATTAATAGTGACTATTTTTCTATTTTCTTATAAACAACTGTTTTGTCAGTCGGACATTGATATATTATTATTGCATGCGGTTAAATGTCGTGAATTGGTCATACGGTGTTGTAAATAAAGGAAAGAGTGCGCGCATAAATTTAACGTAAAAGTAACTGTTTATTAAAGCCCCACTGATGGGAATAGGCCTCCCACACTCATAGGAGAAAGGATATCAAGACTATAAACCCACAAAATTGGTCTACAAAGGGTTGGCAAGTTACACAAATCCAACAATTGGCTCTTGGGATATGCAAAGAATGATTATTGAAGTAACACTTCCTTCAACACACCTGGAGTATATAAGTTTCAGTTATACTTATTATAAAAGAGACGTTTTTGATATTTTATGATATCAGTTATATACGACAATTTCAGCTTATTATACTTTATAATAAAAACAAATAACATAAAGTCATTTCTATTCCTTCAAGCACGATCTTCTTAAAACCCCTTAGTTTTAACACACACACACACACACACATACACAGCAGAATAAGTGCCTACGTATGACGGCGAGAGTCCCGAGGTACCTCAGAAATGAAGTCATGCTCCGGAAGTTGGCGTGGAGTATATTCTGCCAAGCGGACAATTCCCCACACACACAACCCCACGGCTTTGCCAGCCAGCACCCAAGAGCACTGGGCGTCCCCTGACTCGTGAGCTACTGCTGTCTCTCTATTCCTTCACTTACATAGTGCGATGTGACGGGAATCTGACACGATCGGAGAGAGATCAGGCGCAGACCCGATGGCTTAACGTGCTCTCCGAGGCACGGGGGTGGATCACACCGCCAACTTCCCAACTTCAGGCAAATATTGAGAAAATCTTAATAGAAAACTCAATATCGATTTCGAATTAGCCCGACCAGTTTGATATTAATAATGCGATTAGATAAAATCTACCAATAATTATATAGTCATAGGTTATGTAATAGCGGGATTTGAATAATAAAATAGCTTATATTCATGAAGCCTAAGGGTAAGTATTGCTTTAAAGCCTGTACGCAGACTACTGCAAGTACCATTTGCATTTTATGAACACGCACAAAGGATTGTCGATGAGAAAAAAAATAATAAAAGAGTTCAAATTCTTTACCTTCCCCCTAACAAATGATTGAACGATCCTTAATGAACTGGCTTAAACCCCTGGGTAACATAATACGCAGAATTAAGCCCCGTTCAGACTATTCGAGTAGGGTAATAAAATCTTTCAATTGTAAACCTGATTGGCCTAGTTATAAAAGATACAGACCGTAATCTTATATCTAGTTAATATTATCACTTATTTCTTTATTACTTATAGACCCATTATATGAGTATTTCTTGGTATAGTTTTTTATATTTGTTTAAGTTGTTCATATGAAGAGTCATACTTAAATAAAGAAATTGCTTGGTACAGCAGTTACTTTAATATAATTTTATTCTAGATCTGTTTCTGTTATATTTGGAATTGCAAAAGCCTTATTTTCTTAAACAAAAGAAGCCTAAGTAACTCAATGTAACATCAGCTATTTGCCAGTGAGTCTTTTCAAAATCTATCCAGTTGTTTCAGGGATTAGAAGGAACAAACATACAGACAGGCAGACAAAATTTAAATAAATAAAGTACGTTTTATACTTAGTTGTACATTGAGTTGTTTCTTTTTTATATTTGTTTTAATGGTATGTGTGTGTATCTCTCTCTCGTTTTCATATGCATTTATAGTTCGTTCTCGTTAACAATGCAGTGAGTCATTACAAGGTCAAGTTGAAGGCATGGCTGTGTGTGATTAGTCCGGCGAGAAACGATGACTCATTGTATTCTTAACGCGAACGAACTTTAGTGAACATCTGTTTATTTGAGATCACAAACAGATTATCTATTTGTATTGTTGTGTATAACTAAAAATGCATTGCTTAGTATGTTTTTTTAATGTCCATATAACTTAAAGTAACATATTACAATAGTAAAAGAATTAATACAATAATTTTAATATATAATACGAGTGTTTAGCCCGCGGCTTTGTTCCCACCAACTTAAATGGATATTCATTGTCTTAAAAATTTGAGGTACTGACGTCAGGTTAAACTAATAAAATAGGTATGTGTTTGTTTTATTTTCCAACTAAATATTGTAAGTTATGGGTTTTTTAATACAGCAACATTGTATATAATTACTGTGTACTATATATATCTGATTGATAGATAGATAAATTCTTAATTGCACACGAAAAGACAAAAAAAAATCTTTTATAGTAGATATCAAGTAATAGGAAAGGAATTAAACCATAAAAAATTTTTAATATTAAATTTTTTTTAATAATAAAAGTAATAAATAAAAAGATATACTTAGATTTTTGTAAATATATGTCTTGACAGGCATTGTACAATTTCGAAACTACTCTTTGGCAATCTTATTTCTTTAAACTGACCATTTTATTTAAAGACTTATAATTTATTACCCGTTTTCACAATAATTATTTTAAAAAATTGGATTTTAATCTCATTTTTAGGTCAGCTTTTATTAATATATAATTTTAATAATAACTCGTTTTTGTGAAATATGTAAAAAATGCATAGAAATAACGAACATTGGCCTCGCTGGCGCAATGGTGCCAGCCCAAGTCCTTGATTCAATTCCCAGCAGGATATATTTAAGAAATTGCATCCTCAAACTTGTCTGAATCTGAACCGGTGAGAGGCTTCGGTCGTAGTTAATTACCACCCTACCAGCAAAGAAAGTACTGCCTCATTGGTCTATTGGTTAGCATGTTCGACTACAGACATGAGTTACTGGGTTCGAGTTCCGGCGAACCTAAACATCGATATTGAGTTTTTTATTAAGATTTTCTTAATATTTGCCCGAAGTCGGGAAGCTGGCGGTGTGATCCAACCCCATCACTCGGACAGCACGTTAAGCCATCGCGTCGGATTCCCCCTCACATCGGACTATAATAGTAAAGGAACAGACAGTACAGTTGTGTACTATACCTGGCAACCCATAATGGAGCAGGGTGGAAGGTAGATGCTCTAAAAACCCTCTGTCCTGCGACTGAGGAGGTCTGTACCCAGCAACAGAACGTTAATGGGCTGCTACTTACCAACAAAGATATGGAAGCCAAGTAATAAATTTGCGTTCCAATACGATATTACATAGATACCAGAACAAGTTACCTCTTACCAGGTTAGGGTGCTTTATAGACTGTATTATCAGTTACCATGAGCTTACAATCTAGTTAGCAACGGAAGAATTTAAACTTTTTTATATAAACCTAAGCCATTGATTATTTTAAATCATATCTATTAAAATATGATAATTGAAACTATACAAACCATAAATCTCTCATATTCTATCTTCACTAACTTATATCTCCTCCTAAACTTTCATTCGTCTCCGTCGATGACACGTTTTATAACGCTCTCGTTACGCATTGACCAGCTTTCTTCCATCTACATAATATACATACATAGTATCACGCCTCATTCCCATAGGGGTAGGTAGACCACGTCCTCCCACATGCCACGATCCTTGCATATCTCCTTCGCTTCTTTTATTCGCATCAAACCTTTCGTACAAGTTCGTCGGTTTAGAGTACTCTGGCCCTGGCTCTTATTTTAAATGTCCTGGATTTGGCTCAGGAACAGCGTTGATTTTCGACTTCCATTTTTCTCAGTCACTCTTGACACATAAATACATTTTGTCGCACTGCTTTTATTCATTATATCTACATACTCAAACTATCTAAGCATAACTTTCTCAATTTTAGTCACTACATCTTCTTTTAAACCACAACGTTCTCTTATCACAGTTTCAATCCACTCATACTTCTCAATTTATGCTTCTTCTGTCATGCCCAACTTTCTCTACCATACATAAGTGTTGGCACCAGTACTCCACCATGCACAGCCAATTTGGCCGTTTGAGACACCATCTGGCTATTCATAAAGGCTATCTATAGAATATGACTATAAAAAAACTATTTTGAGATTGAAATATTAATCAGAAATTGTATTCATTGGGTCGTTATATGCAGTCGCCTTTATTTTCGGCGCATGAAACAAGTGTGTGAGTTATTCCAGCGGTGATGTCCGATCAATTTTTACTTTTCGATTAAGCTTAGAGCATGATAATCAAGCTCGGATATGCAGGAACAATTTATTAGCCGTATTGAGTTCAATTTTTCTTATGTTGGAGTTCGTTTAGTGAGATGTTACCGTTTAATGCATTTTTAATGTCGATACGCAATAATAATTACGGTTGAATTAATTTCAATATTGTTATTATACCCATAAGAAAAATCTATTTTTTTTATCTATCTAAACTATTTGTGTTTTTGAACGTGTAACGTTTCTAGACAAAAACTACTGGACCGATTACAAAAATTTTTTCACCGTTAGAAAGCTGCGTTTTCTCTGAGCGACATGGGCTATATAACATTCCCAAATAAATAGAGATCCCTAACAAAAATTAATTAGTGTAAGCCAAGGCGAGAAAAAATTGATCACAAAGTGCCTACAATAATTAAACCATATTATTCATACTTCTGTATTAGTCCTTGTTCTATTAAATGAAATTGTATTAAAGACTGTTTGAAGACCTGTAAAATACTTTAAAGTTAATAAAATTGGACAAAAAACACGTGTTTTTTGTTTTTGAATTTTAAATTTAGAAAAGAGAATTCATGAAATTGTTTTATTAAATGATTAAATGACGAGTGGCAAATTAAAATATCATATGTAATTTGTAAATATTCAAACTATCTAATCTTCGAACGAATTAGCATTAAAAACGCTGCACATCTTCGTGACGCTAATCATGCATTACATTCGTAAAAAACCGCCCTAAAGAAGTTTCACTTCAAAAAATAGATCGAGACCCATTAACTTCCCACTGCTGGGCACAGGCCTCCTCATACCGAGGAGCGAGGGTTTTTAGAGCATAGACCCACCACGCACTACGGATTGGCAGGCATAGTAAACAAGTGCACTCTCTACTCCTTCACTTCACGACCGGCGAGAGATCAGGCGCAAGACCGATGGCTTAACGTGCTCTCCGAGGCACGGAGGTGGATCACACCGCCAACTTCCCAACTTCAGGCAAATACGGAGAAAATCTTGATAGAAAATTCAATATTGAATTTTGAATTGGCCCGACACGGGACTGGAACCCAGAACCTCATGTCTGTGGTCGAACATGCTAACCACTAGATAAGTATCTCACAACGCGTAATTCAAATGCATTAGGAAACCACGTCGAAAGATAAAATGTTCTTTGTCATATTGAAATCATCTCCGCAAATTACAGCTATTGGATTTTCCGACTACAAGTTTTAAGACAAAGGGACCTTTGAAACGCGAGTATGGCTATCATTTTATCTATATAGGTTCGTTCGTTAACCTGCTTTTCGTCGAACGGGAATCGAACCCAAGGTAGCAGCCGTCGTGGCCTGTAAGCGACAACGATCTCGCCATTGTCTGCTTCACTGACGATAACATTTTACTTTGCTAACAGAATTTTAATGAAAAATTTTAGAACTTTGACGAAGTTTTGGGTTTATGTATAAGTAGAACCAGCTGACTCACGTTACTTCGTACACTTACACTTAAGTGTAGGTCTTAAAGTACGGCGACATCTATTTTCTGTACCTCCACCTTTTATATCTCTAATATCTTCTAAGTCATCTATTTTTAACCGACTTCAAAAGGAGGTTATCAATTTGTCTGTATTTATTTTTATGTTTGTTACCTTATAACTTTCGACTGGGTGAACCAATCTTTATGATTCTTTTTTTATATGATAAGTAGTGCAATTTTTTTGGGCACTTCTGACGATGGCCTCCATGAGAAAACCTTATAAGTCTTAAATTTACATTAAGCACGTCCGCGACAAATGGACGAATAACTCAAGATAACTTATTTCGATGATTCGTTTTTTATTGGAAATAATATTCTTCAAGGGTTGACTAGGTTTTCATTATGGGATCTATGACAAAGTAACGGAATTCTTCAATTCTTAGGAGCAAATTAACGATGCTCAGCAGAATCTTGTATAGGCTATCCGGATATTTAAGTCACCCACCGTAACGTCGGTATGGTCAAGTGATTGTCTTAGTCAAATATGATGATCAATGGAACTCCTCAACGTGTTACAGTAAAGGTGCATTTTGTGGCAGAAAATCTATTGAATATTTTTTACTATTAGAGCATGTTAATTTGTTTGGAATAATTTGTTCGGAAGGTGGTTCTTTTTTGTTAAAATTTTTATTACAAAATATATAGTGTATGTAATATGTTTAATTGTAAAAAATAGCTTGAGAAATAACGAATATATTTTTGTAATATGCAAAAGATAAAAATGCTGTGGGTTATCCTTTAGAGATTAACATATATAGTGGACTTTTTATCAATATTGTTAACGATATACAAATATATTGACAAATACGCATATAGAGTATATAAATACGTATATGTCAATTATGTCAAACTTCGTAAGGTTACTTTAAAAAGTTTATACTCTCAAAAGCACTAAGGAGGTTACATAAGAAAAGTTCCTATAATGGTAAAGTTTTCTTAAAATTACTGCTGTTATACACACTTTGTTAATTTTTTCTTTCATACGAACTTACTTTTGATTGCACAACACAAAAATAATCTAGGAAACAATGAGTTTTTATAGAAAACATCGTTTACTGAGAAGTTGGCATCATTGATTAAATTATTTATGTTAATTACAATGGACAGTTTTTTTCGCATTTTTTTTGTAGTGGGAGTAGTGTCCACCATAAGATCCCTTTGCCTGTTTAGTGCTTCCTTCTGCAGGATGACAGCATCGCAGAAGGAGGTCACTGCTCTACAGCCTGTAAGTAAGTAGAAGCCCATTAACGTCCCACAGCTGGGCACAGGCCTCCTCATTAATAGAAGAGAGAGGGTTTTTAGAGCATAGACCGACCACCCTGCTCCACTGCGGATTGGTAGGCATAGTACACAAATGCAATCTGTATACCTTCACTCTCATAGCCCGATGTGACAGGAATCCGACACGACCAGAGAGAGATCAGGCGCAGGACCGGCGGCTTAACGTGCTCTCCGAAGCACGGTGGTGGAACACACCGCCAACTTTCAGACTTCGGGCAAATATTGCGAAAATCTTAAATAGAAAACTCAATATTGATTTTTGAATTGGCCCGACCCGGGACTCAAACCCAGGACCTCACGTCTGTAGTCGAACATGCTAATCACTAGACCAATGAGGCAGCTCTCCAGCCTGACTTATCGCCACTCATAGCGGATACAATGTTGGGGATTGAGAGGTTACTCCCAATCAGCGATGTCAATATGTGACGCTGGGATCCCCAAGCCTGACAATCTGCTACTGTGTTAAAATTTGCAATAGTTAATAAAATTCAAATTTATATTTATAAACTTGTATTAAATGACACTTGCTTTAAATAAAGTTTTAAGTAAGTTATTGATTATTTTTTTAATTTCTTATCAGAAATGCTTAAGAATCATATATTATAAATTGATAAAAGAGTAACATATCGACTGGTTTAGTACGAAATACCTATTCAATCAAGTAATGGGTTTGTATTGTCGGCTGATAAGGCTTTTTATATCCCCTGTTGGTCCCATTAAGAACTGTCCACAAACATCCAACTATTGATGGCTTTCGGGTGGCTTGGAATTTTAATACATTTAAAGATAAAAGCCGACACAATTTCAATCCATCTGGAATGGAATGATGCCGTCATCATTTTTTTTTATTGATGACAGGTTAGACTGTAATCTCACCTGATGGTAAGTCATGATGCAGTGTGAGTGGAAGCTAATATATGATATCATACCGGAATGCAAATTGTTTTGCTTGGCACATTGCTGCCAGTTTATCGCTTGTCTGTGATCATACCTGATGAAACAGCTTAAGACAGAAGTGAGTTTCTTTGTTAAGAGGCAATTTATCTCTTTTGGTTTCTACACAGCATCGTACCGAAACACAAATATCTGTGTTTGGCGGTACATCTTCGCTGGTAGGGTAATAACTAGCCAGGGCCGTAGCCTCCCACCAGTTTAGTGTCAGATAAATTTAAAAAATACAATTTCCTAAATGTATCTTGCCGAGAATTAAATCAGCGATGCCTGAAAGCGAAGCAAGAACTCGAACTTTAATAATTGTCATTTTTTTAATAAACATTTTAAATGTATTTAGTAAAATCTGCAGAAACGTGTACTGAGATATATTTTAGTTTTATCTTAGATATAAAAGCACAATACATAGTGTAAAACTCCGTCTAATTGACAATAATTTTATCCGAAGACCAGCTCCTATTTGAAACGCTCGTTTTTCTGATCTATCTTAAATTGAAGATACATAGCACAAAGTTTGCCTAGAAATTGACCTACAATTTAATATTTACGTTTTTACTGACAGGTTAGCATTTCATTGTAATCTCACCTGATAATAAATGTTGATAAAAAGTAGTTTACCTCTTATATTTTTTACACACATAATTATATAACGTATAGAGAGTGCTCACGCCGGCCGTAACCCTGACGACACGAGAGGGCGCCTTTTGCCTTGTTTTGTCGGGAAAGTGCGGTAATTCCACCCGTTATTTGGTATTGCGTTGTCAATGGTAGTCGTCGCTTTTCGAGGCCCTCTAGTAGCCCCACAACGAAGTGCGGCGGGTCAGCAACGGCTAGAGGTTAAGTCGGCCCACGTGGTAGTCGCAGTTTGGACTTTCCTGTGTCTTTGAAGTGGAATAGAAGACCAGCGTCGCCGACAGTGGCTTTGGATGCCTTGGCATGTTACAGACACACTCACAATTATACACACGTACAAAATACACACCCACGTTATCATTCATCTGCCAGGGCTCGTCGCCGTTGAGGAGATCGGCGCCGGGAGACCAGGCAGGTGCACAATCATTCATATCTGTTCGACCCCTGTGGAATATCTCATGTAATTTCGCCTCCCGCCGTCTCGGGGACCGATTCGACCTGGATTTTTATGGGCCGAGTCCAGGGTCGAGTCCATGACAGGGTCACGGCCGGCGTGAACAGAGAGATATTATATTATTATTTTAATATAGTTACAAATGCATAAAGCTCGCTGTTATTGACATATTGGGAGCATAACATCGAGAAATTTACCTCCAATTCCATTTGCTGGCGCCAGACGCGTTATGTAATGGGTGGGCTTAGTCTTCTAGCTGTAACAAAGGCCCATAACTAAAGTTTGAATGAGTAATAACCTAAAACTAGTTAGCATTTAGATACGGCATTAATTTCAGAGCTGTCACAATACCGGCCACTACGAAAAAGGTATTTATTATTCAATCTACGCGTAGATACATATCTATTGCTGGACATGTACGCAATTCGTGGGAATACAGTGTAGTTGCTTGTGTCCGAGCTGTGAAACAATTATATGGTGAAACTAGTTCTTCTCCGCGGTGATACCCGCTTAATTCTGAATAACTTTGACATAAAAGAAGCCTTAGTTTCTCTGTATAATAATTGCCTGTGTAGGTCACTTCAATATCAATCCAGTTCTTACAGAGATTAGCGGTAATAAACAGACATTCAGATAGATAGAAAAATGTCCAAAAATTTTTTTTTTTTTATATATTTGATTACCATATGTACTTTCGTAAGAGATCTCTTATTTGAAATTACAAATATGTACTTAAATTATATTAATTTGTGTAGTTTTAAGAAGTAGTTATTGTGAATTTTCTTAGTACATATTTTTATATATTTACAAGCGATCTGCGCAGCTTCGTATCGTATTTATAAATATTTGATGCGGAATTGTTCGATTACTTCGAACAAGGCGTATTGTCAGTGCTTACCTACGGATCGGAAACGTGGCTGACTGTGGGCTTTATTCGAAAGCTCAGAGTCACTCAGCGATGGATGAGGGCTATGCTTGGAGTTTCTCTACGCGATTAAATCAGAAATGAGGAGATCCAAACCAAAAGTCACCGACATAGCCCTAGGAATCGCGAACCTGAAGTGGCAATGGGCGGGGCACATAGTCTGACGAACGATGGACATTGAGGCCGGAAGGTGCTGGAGTGACGACCCCGCACCGGACGGCGCTGTGTAGACAGACCCCCCACAAGGTGGACCGGTGATATAGAGAGGGTCGCCGGTAGCCGCTAGAGCCTCATTTCGTGAAACTTATGTCCAGCAGTGAACGTCCATTGGTTGAAGCGGCGATATGGAATTTAATACTGAACTGATTACGAATTGAGTAACAATAAGTAAAGGTAAGGTAAGTAGCAGCCCATTAACGTCCCAGGCACGCGGCACAGGCCCCCTTATTCATATGACATAGGATTTTTAGGGCATAGACCTACCACGCTGCTCCAATGCGGATTGGCAGGCAGTCTAATTCTTCTATCTATTAGACTTAATAACCATATGAGACTCAGTTCTCATTCCTCGCAATTCACAGTGACGTGAGTAACAATAAGCTAGTAATAAAATAATACCGTTAACCTTTAATAGCGACATTTTCTTGGGCTTTCGTAAAGACACGTATAAAATAATGTAATAAACTCTTAATATTTATTAAAAGCAATAAAGTTACCTTAATGCTAGTTAAAATTCAATGCTGTCAAGAGATTAAAATGTTTGAAAAATATGAAATTTCAAGCTGAACTGAGCACGAGTTGAGCAACAATAGAGTTGCCTGACAAGGAAAGAGTCGTGACCGACTCGCGGTCGGGTCGGCGAGACGCTGCAGGCGTAAATAAAGCTGACGTCCAATCTTAATTATCGCTCCATCGTTAGAGATGACCGACAGCCTCACCAATATCGGCGAACGACTTGCGACAGCGCCAGACCCTCGCTAGGAGCCAGTGGTGTCAATTCTGATGAAGCTTTTATAAAAAAACGTCTAGTTTTATGTTTTTAATAGTTTATCATTATTATATAATAAACTATTATAATTAGATTATTATGATATGTATTTTTTTGGCTGCCTCATTGGTCTAGTGGTTAGTATGTTTTACTACAGACATGAGGTCCTGGGTTCGAGTCCCGAGTCGGCCAATTCAAATATCAATATTGAGTTTTCTATTAGGATTTTCTCAATATTTGCCCGAAGTCTAAAAGTTGGCGGTGTAATCCACCCTCGTGCCTCGGAGAGCACGATAAGCCTACGGTCCTGCGCCTGATCTCTCTCCGCTCGTGTCGGATTCCCGTCATATCGGACTATGAGAGTGAAGGAATAGAGAGTGCACTTGTGTACTATACCTGCCAATCCGCACTGGAGCAGCGTGGTGGGTCTATGCTCTAAAACCCTCAAAATCTAAGCTCCTCGGAGTGAGGAGGCCTGTGCCCAGCAGTGGGACATTAATAGGCTGCTACTTACTACTTACTTACTTAATATGTACTTTTGAGTTCGTATGTAAATATATATTTATTAGTATGTATTTTTGTATGTATATGTTTATGTATTCATGTATGTTTTGTATATATCTATATATACCTAATACACCCTTTATACGCCACCTACCCATTTCCGTAATAAATCTGTCTAACCCTAAGGTTGCCTGGCAGAGGTCGCTACTTAGCGATAAGGCCGCCTTTTTGTACCCTATGATTAAGTTATGGTATCTATTGCATGTATTGTTTATGGTGTAGAATAAATGTATTCTCTCTCTCTCTTTCTCTTTCTCTCTCTTTCTCTCTATCACCCATTAGAAATACTTAATTACAATTAGAACAGATACACAAATTTGTGTACTGATTATACAAGGACTGTGTTAACAAATAAAAACATGCATTCTGGAATACATAAAGTCTTTTCTGTCTATATGTATATGTCTGTCTACATGTGAATAATATGGTAAATTGCGAACAAAATGAATATGGCCATCGCTATACCTTGTCAGCACTTATTAACTTTTAAAATGTAAAAAGTAGTAATAGTGGTATAATTACAGTAGTTAGATATATAGATATTGATGCAGAATTCAGAATAATATTTTAGAACATTTTTTTGTTTTATCTTCAATAGTTTCCGCAGCGCAGGCGATGACAGATTTTTGTGAAATAGTTTTTCACAGGTTGGGTTACATTAACGCATTTTTAATAAAATCATTTATTTTTCAATATTTAACAGTTTATCTTCTACTAGCTACTGCGCATTTCCGGCTGTACCTCGTATAGAAGGAACAAATTGGTTATAGTGTAATTTTAGATGATACTTATATGCTGTCTAGAATTTTTAAAGGGGGAATAATTGTGTCATACATAGCTTTTACGAAAGTTTAGCCATTTACATAGCGCACCCAGCGTAAGCTCTTTAAACGAAAAAAGCCCGATTTTGAAACATTTTTTATTGGTGCACAGCTCTTTTGGATCTTAGTATGATGGTATGCAGCCTATAAGCGTTCCTCGATAAATGGGCTATCTCCTAATAAAAAAATAAAAAAAATCTGGCTTGTAGTGCCCGGGTTTAACGCGTTCAAGAAAACAAACTCATAAGCTTTACTCTTACTGTAGACAAACACATAAATGAGCCATTGAATTAGTGAATTTCCACACAGTGAGTAATTAAAAATCAAATACATATTTTGTCCATTCTCATGGTCCCAATCGTAACAATTCTAAAGGAGAGTCTACGAGAAATTAATTTAATTTTCCCTATAACATTTAATAACCGACCTAATATTTATCTGATCAGTCGATGTCGATAAGTTGGGTATGCCAAAAGTAGCATAAAACTAAAATAAATGTGGTAGAGATGAGAGTGTTGAGAAGTTTGAGCGGATTGAAACTGAGTGACAAAGTAAGAAATAGTGTGATAAGTAAATGTCGTGGTATAAAAGATAATGTAGTGAATAAAACTGAGAATGGTATGCTTAGATAGTTTGGGCACGTAGAGGGGAGGAATGAAAGGCGACTGACAAAAAGAATTTATGAGTCAAGAGGGAATGAGAAAGTTGGAAGGGGAAGACCAAGGCGGACGTTTCTGGACCAAATGCAGGACATTTTAAATAAGGGTCTGGTCAAGAGTATTCTAAACCGACGAACTTGTATGAAAGGTTTAATGAGAATGAAAGAAGCGAAGGAGTTAAGCAAGAATCGTGACAAGTGGAAGGACGTGGTCTCTACCTACCCCTTTGGGATTGCACGATGCTATATATGTATGTGATGTCGCCAATAGACAAGACAATTGAAACTGCCAATAGTCTATTTCGAAGTTCATCATAGGCGTGAAAACGTAACAATAAAAGTCACTATCGCAATTTTTATATTAAGTTAGGTTTATCAATTACGCATTGCGATCAATTAGTGACTACAGTTGGACCTACTACTGTAAAAATTTTCAATGTGTTATCAAAATGAGAAAAGTTAGAGATAGATTAATATACGACAGAATCGACACCGTTATCTGAACGGTGTATCGCCCACCAATAAATCGTTCGGATCTAGAACCACCTGCGTCCGAGAGTGCCGTTTTGGCAGTGCACATTATAATTCTTTTGTTGTTGTGGCCATTGTTTTGGGCGCGATGACTCGGGATTTCATATAATCGATACACCTAGATAAGCCATTTGATAGGTACATTTATTATTGTAATTCTATAGATGTGAGTCATCAATGGATTTAGAGTTATAGAAGGATATTGCCGCACAACTTCATACGAGTATACGCATACGAGACTACAAATTTGATAACAATAAAATTAGATTTTAGTGAGTCAACCTTAAAAGATAGACATGCAATATTTTGCACGTTTTTAAAGCTGTTAAAGAAGAACAATTTCGTTATAGATGTTTATAGCGTTACATTAACCGTTTAAGCATCACACGCAAAAGAAGATCAAAACTATTAAATCCCCGTTTTTGCAACATTGTTCAATAATACTTATTGTAGAGTGGTGTTATTTAGCATATTGCCTTTCTGGATAACTAGGCCATCTAATAATAAAATATTTTTAAATATAAACTAGTAGTTCCGAAGAATAACGCCTCCAAATAAACAAACTAATTAGCTATCTGTATAGATACCTGGTATATCCTCAAAAAAAGCCAATATACATTATTTATTGCTACATTTTCGTTTATTCCTTTGGTTTTTCCACCTTATCTCCTAAATTTTTGGCCCTGTATTGAAACTTTTATAATCGATACACCTACATGAGCGAGATGATAGTTTATTATTGTAATTCAATAGTCGTGAGTCATCAATGGGTTTAACGTTGTGGAAGGAAATTGCGATTAGCAGTGTTGTAATTTATAATACGCCTACGAGCTTTATCCTCGTAATATTGTTTATATAACCAAATAAATTAATATGCATCATTAACAATAAAAAATACCAACCAACTTTCTAAACTTTTTTATTTATTTGATTTTATTGTACACATTAAAACACAAAGAAAGAGACACATTTACAAAAATTAAAAAAAAAAAAACAAACAATATTTGGCAATTGGCGTAAAAAGGCGGTCTTTTTGCTATAAGCAATATCTTCCTGACAACCTTTGACGACAGGAATTATTTAAAAAGAAGAGTGGAATGGTGCAAATTAAGATATGTCTGAGTAAAAAAAATACAAAAAGGAAATGGGGGTTTTAAATATAAATATATTTTAGATACCATAAATATCGGGGTTGGCAGCGGAATCTCTTCCGGAGATTCTTAGCACTCCCTGCTCCGCCGTTACCCTAACCGCTGCCAGAGCTAGGAATAGCGGGGCTGCCGGGGACTGGGGGCCCTTGCTGCCTTGTTTTTGTCATTTTGTGGTTTTGCCAATAATCACCGCGCTTGGCAGGCGGGTTGGTGTTTGCAGTACTGACCTTCTCGCCCCGATAACGCTGCTGCCCGTTATCGGTCTGTGGCATTTAGGTCAGCTATAAATAATAGTTATACCGCCTCTTGTCGGTCGCCAGAGCCTCGTCGGTAGGAGCAGGGTGCACCGCGTGCAGGTGAGGTTGGCGTTTGTAGACACGGACTGGAACGCGTTTCCCCCCTTACACCCCATCCCCCACAAGGTGGACCGATGATATAAAGAGGGTTGCCTGTAGCCGCTGGCTGAAGCCAGGTGGCGCAAGATCGGGCCTTGTGGACGTCATTACGTAAGGCCTATGTCCAGTACAGTAGTGGACGTCCATCGGTTGAAGCGATGACGAAGAGGACGACGACGACCATAAACATAAATATATATCTACTAGCTGAACCCGCGACTTCGTCATTGATTTAGGTAAACTGTTTTAATAATAAGAACATACCCGCACTGCCCTTTAAGGGTGGAATTTACTAAAATTTACTTTTAATAGATTCCATTATGTAAAAAAAAGTTCTGGCCAAGTTTAACATACCATAAAAGATATAGTTTGTAAATGTGAAGTTTTTTTTTAATGTGAAAATTTTAATTTTTTTTTAATGAACACCCCCGCAACCCCCCTTCCGGGTGGAATTTCTTAAAATCCGTTCATAGCTGATCATAGTTTAATATACTTCAATTCAAATTAGAGCAGTTCGTTCACTCCCACGCGTTTCTATCGTCTAAGTAATCTTGCAACTTATAATACGATTTTTCTATCAACTTTCTTTTAACAAAGACTTTGAATTTGTAATTGAAATCTCGTAAAATGTCTAAAATTAATATTGGATGTATATGTATATACCTAGAGTGTGAACTAACAATAAGAAATGTAATCAAAAACAGCTTTTTTATAGACCTATAAAACAAATTCAGGACCTCAACTAAAAAAACAAGTAGCGCTTATGCTAACAAGGTTATCTATTTTGCATAAATTCAATTGTCATTATTTCCTTGGCTAATTCATATACTTTTAATTATTACTATTAGTTCACTCTCCCCATGTCTTAAACACTCACAGATATCAAACATTCAATAGTCAATAAAATATATTTTATATTCATCCAATCAAGTTCAAATACATTTTTCAAACTTATAGTCGATAACACTTGATGTTAAAAAAAAATCAAGTATAAAATCCTGATTTTGTAACAAAGCGTTTTTAAGATAAACTATTTACCTCTTGTAATAATGATATATTTGTAATAGCTGCAAGATTTAAGAATATTCTGCCCTAGGTTAATAAATAGGGTGATAGGGCGCGAAGGAACCCTCGTAACTTTATATTTTAAGCAGTTCTTGAGTACCATCATCACACGTATATTAGAATCAGACTGTGGAAAAAAAACATATAATTTGACGATTCAAAAGTGCTGTAATATGCCTGAATAATGATATTGACTTGACTTGATTTTGATAAAAATATTAAAACTACAACCACATCACAAATCACGCCATTGATTTAATGTTAAATGTTCAACGCCATCTTTTGAAAGCTCATGTAAAAGCTTTAAAGGAATAAAAGGTAAAGTAAATAGCAGCCCATTGACGTCCCACTGCCGGGCACAGGACACTCATATAAAGAGGGTTTTTAGAGCATAAACCCACCATGTTGCTCCACTGCGGCATAGTACACAAGTGTACTCTCTATTCCTTTACTCTTATAGTCCGACTTGACGGCAATCCGACATGATCGGAGAAAGATCAGGCGCAAAAAATAAAGGAATAGCTTTATGTAATGTGTTTATGAAGCTCGTGTAAGATGGCGTCATTTCCTTGGCTAATTGGCATATTTTTGCTTTGGAAGCCTCAATTAAACAAGCCAATCGGCAGTTCGATTTCATTAATAAATCAATACGTATAAATTGTTATCCGTACACAAACTTCCGATGCGGGCTTGAAGGTAATTATATTTTTTCACTGACCGATATCAAATAACAAACAACCTAAAACAAAAATGACATGTTCTCATTTGGTTTTCGATCGTTAATCGTGTAGCTCTTTGTAGTCGCCGCGGCGAGTAGTATCGCGATGCGAAGGGCGACGTTGAAAAATTCTGTGCTCGTGATTTTCGTTCGTGTACTTCATTTATTTGCCCGGTCCGTGAATATTGTTTACGAGAGATATTAGACACAGTTTCCTGCTATCCGTTGGACTGACATTACACAAAGTGCTATTAATATTCCCCACAATAACGGATTACATTTGCTGTATTCAGTTTGACAAGATCTGCCTGTTAATATATTCTAGAAACTGTTACTATTCAACTTAAAAACGCTACAATATTAAAGACTAATACATTCTTAATCGCATCTGGTTTATGTATTTAAAATGTTCTACGTAAAAGTGTCCTACAAACCTGGAATATATGGCCCAAAAAATTTTTTAACAGTAACTTATTACTAAGCTTCACTTATGGAAGTCCTGAAAATTGTCGAGACAAGTTATGAATATAATATAAACTAATATTATAAAGAGAAAACATTTCTGATTTCGTATTAACTATGTTTGTTATGTAACTATGTATGGTTGTTACGTTTTCACACAAAACTACTGCACCGATTTCGAAATTTTTTTATTATTAGAAAGCTGCATTTTTACTGAGTGACATAGGCTATATTACTTTCTCAATAAATAAAGGGATCTCTGAGAAAATGCATTAATGTAACCGAAGGTATGAAGATGGAACTTTTATAGAACGCATTAATATCTACAAAGAAGTCCGAGATGCCATATATCTAACTACTGCAGTTATGCCACTAGAACTACTTTTTGACATTTTAAAAATACCTAATAATCAAGTAATTACTGGATCGAATAAAATCTAACTAGTATATATATGTATATATATCTATATTTTTTACAGCTCCATAGCACAAATCAGACAAAAATTGATTAGGCAAATTGGAGAAGGCATAGATTTAAACATAAATTACAAATACAATAATATATTTTAAACCTAAGCTAAATTTCTTTTATTATTAAAAGTTAGGTTACTTTTGCCGTATAAATTATCATATATAAAATCTTAATTTTTTAGTATTAAAGATTACTGTTCCACTTTTTATTAAATTCTAGATTGAAAAGGGCTGGAAAAACTATCGTACATTTATACGTTCTTTGATACAATTTACAAAAATTCATTTATTTAAATAAAATACGACTCAGACAAGAGAAACCTAATTATACTGTTTTACTCAAACATTTCTAACATTTGGGGCAATTTCGGAATACTGTGATATACTCGTTGTTATAACAAAATTATACTATCGATCAAGCAGTAATACGAAGATAATGCCCTAAAGGTTGCGAATTTAGGAGAAATTGTGGGTGCTTGCGTGCCTGCCCTCGAGGCATGATCCTTGCATGAATACTGATAAAACATTATTATACTGTATCATATACCACAGGAAGGACAGTTTCAACCACAGGAGAATGTACCAAAATTACAAGTATTAAGATAAATATCATTACTTAGGCTACAATTTTGATGACCGCCTGAATTAAATTTGAATACATTACGCGGTGAAAGTAGTGACGAGACAATTTTATAACCCATGTTTTATTTATATAATTGTGTATTTTTTATTGAAATTAGGCTTTAAATCTTTGTTTAATAATCCAATAGCACGAAAATGCTATTATTTAATATAATGCTTCTAAATAATGGTACATTTTGGTACGCTATGACAAGGAGAATAAGATGAAAGCCTTTCTAGCTTTACAGTCATATATATGAACGTATAAGCAGATGAAATTATTAAAACACATTCAGCAATAATAATATTAGTATTCGAACAGTACGTGCTGCCAGTGATGACCTACGGCTCCGAAACTTGGTTGCTGACTATGGGCCTCATACGAAAGTTCAAAGTCACTCAGCGTGCGATGAAAAGGGCTGTGCTTGGAGTTTCTCTACGTGAACAAATCAGAAATGAGGAGATCCATAGCAGAACTAAAGTCACCGACATAGCCTTACGAATCGCGAACCTGAAGTGGGAATGGGCGGGGCACATAGTCCGACGGACCGATGGACGTTGGGGCCCGAAGGTGCTGGAGTGGCGACTCCACACCGGGCGGCACAGTGTAGGCAGATCCCCCACAAGGTGGACCGTCGATATAAAAAGGGTCACCAGTAGCCGCTGTAGCCAGGCGGCGCTGATCGGGCCTTGTGGGCATCATTTCGTGAGACCTATGTCCAGCAGTGGACGTCCATCGGTTGAAGCGATGACGCGAGACGACGAATATTAGTATAGTTGGATTTGAAATTTGAAATATTTAAAGGCTAGAATAGATGATATACTGTACTGTCTAAGCCGGATAGAGTTTTAATGTAAGTAGACATTAAAAAATTAAATGTTATATAATTATTTTAATGATATAAAAGAAAACCATTAATTTGATTAAAATATACAGTGCCCATTCGTTACATATTATTTAATTTTAAGTTACGATAAACAAAGTCTGAATTGCAGGCAAAATGTATTTCATTTCGTCGAAAATTTCTAAACTATAGTCTCTCTAAGTTGAAATAAAACGTTTGAATTAAAAAATAGAATATAAAATTTTACTATAAATATGAGAAGAGTTTCGAAAAGGTATTTTCTCCCCAATTTATTATAATATATTCACATGATTTTGTATGCCACAATAAATAACAATCAAGTGGTATATACGTACGTGGTAGCTTCTACATCGCGAAACACTTTAGTAAATAAAAAAGCCGGTGTAAAGTTTCAAAGAGATCGTAATGAATCAATGATTGATTTTTTTATTATAATATAGTTGAATTAAATATGTTTGGAAATCTTGTATTGATATACTTTTTTCACTTATATTTCTTCGCTCTTCCCCACGGTATCATCCAAGTTTTATGCAGTCCCGTGGGAATATAGAGAATCCCTTTCTTAGTGACCTTAGTGAGTATAAGATGGTTGTGAAATGGAGTTACTAAATGATTATTTTTCGCTTATATAATAACTATCTGCTCCCTGCAGTGTCACCAGACTAGTTCCCTATACTGTAGAAAAATAAGGTATTTGTTAATGATCATCTACATCCTGAAAGGAATCACTCTGCTGCTTCAACGTGATATAGTGATGATTGAGACGAATTTTTCACCATGAATATATATTAATTTGTAGTGATCGTCGTATTGTGAAAGGAGTTTTACCAGTTTGTGTGAAGTTTAACTACTGAATTAGTGAAATATATATGAATTTATATGTTTTTGCAGCTCAAACATAGCATCACGCCTCATTCCCACAGAGGAAGCCAGAGACCATGTCCTTCAACTTGCCACGATTCTTGCATATCTCCTTCGCTTCTGTCATTCTCATTAAATCTTTCATACAAGTTAGTCGGTTTGATGTACTCTTGCCCTGGCCCTTATTTAAATGCCCTGGCTTTGGTCCAAGAATGTTAACCTTGGTCTTCCCCTTCCAACTTTCCCATTCACTCTTGACTCATAAATCTTTTTATCAGTCTCTTATCATTCATTAACTCTACGTGCCCAAACCGTCTAAGCATACCTTTCTCAACTTTAGTCACTACGTGTTTTATACCACTACGTTCTCTTATTTATTTATACAAATCACATACTTTCTTTTTCTTTTGTATGATGACCTTCCTGATGCCGGGGTTTTCAGGAAGATACCGCAAAGGAGCGATAAAAACCAATTACTCACTAAAAGTACCTAACATATTTTTTTCGCTTGGAAATGGATTTACACATCCTGGCTTAAAGTGAGACCTTCAATCAAGAGAATGGGACTTGCTGAAGAACAGAATATACACTGAAACCCAGCTAGATAGTCTTTGGATAGAGGTGGCCTCAGCTGCATGCAGCTTCCTTCTCCCTCTCTGATGCCTCCTTCTGTAAGATGACATTCTCACAGAAGGAAGATCCACTCCGCCAACAACTTCCACTGTTGAGAATATAGCCGGCTATGCTCATCAGTGAGAGCTCACCACCAAAAATTATATATTTCTTTGAATCATATATATATAGATTCACATTTTTATTCACAATTCACGTCTTATTATCATGTAATTTGCGAAGTGATGTCGCGCTCCCAAGTTTTTGGGTAAACATAGGGCCAAACGACCGATAAATGCGCTCAGGGCGATGCAAATTGCGTAGCCCCTTATCGATGCACTTTATCCGGGACTTTTGTGCATATTTTACATATATTTGTGGGGATATCGATAGACTGTGTGGGCGGATTCCGCTTTCGCATACTAATGCATGCAAAGAATTACACGGGGATACGCACTTAAGTAAAAATAAACGGTAAACGTTCAAGTTTTAAGACCATGCTTCAATATTAACTTCAACTATTTTCTATGTATCTCTATAGTAATATTATGAAGAGGCGATGATAGATATAAAAGAAATAAATGTATTGTGTATCTGTTTATCTATTCATCAAATTGTTATGTATGAAAGATCAGCGGGAAATAAATGCATTGTCTGACGTTATAAGCGTTGAGAAACTAACGTTTTTCTAACATATTTCACTAATTTGGTGTACGATAATTGTCTATCTGTTTATCAATATGAAAGTTCTAAAAGAAATAAATGCATTGTCTGATGTTATAAGCGTTGAGAAGCTAACGTTTTTCTAATATATTTCACTAATTATTTGTACTATAATATATTGTTTACCTATTTATCAAGATGTTATGTATGAAAGATCAACAGGAAATAAATGCATTGTCTGATGTTATAAACGTTGAGAAGCTAACGTTTTTCTGATATATTTCACAAATTTTGTGTAGAATAATGTATTGTGTATCTGTTTATCTATTTATCAAGATGTTATGTATGAAAGATCAACAGGAAATAAATGCATTGTCTGATGTTATAAACGTTGAGAAGCTAACGTTTTTCTAATACATTTCACTAATTGTGTGTACAATAATGTATTGTGTATCTGTTTATCTATTTATCAAGATGTTATGTATGAAAGATCAACAGGAAATAAATGCATTGTCTGATGTTATAAGCGTTGAGAAGGTAACGTAATTGTGTTGGGTCCTGAGGGTATAGCGGTCGGTCCGCGGTCACGAACGTTCTAACCATAGAGGCTAACCTTAAACGATGGTACCATATCTGTCGGCTGCTCACGGCGTTATAACTGACGACAGATGTATAATAAGTCTAGGGCATAACCTTATGGATAATCTAACTATGCATAACTTATAACTAAACTTATTATTTACACTATACATCTAATTCAATTCCCACTCTCCCTTTCAGTGACTTTAAAAACTCTTTTAAATCGTCAGTAGTCTGTTTGCTGGTAACAAATTTACCACTGGTTCAGAAAGTTAGTTCCAATTAGAAGAAACCGGCAAGAAACAGCAATTACTCTTGTAAATATAGTTTTTATACCTTACAAGGTATACAGTATTTAGCTGCCATTAATCTGGTAACTAGTCCAAACATTTTTATCGTTTTATTTTCAAAGTAACATTCAAACCTTAAATTAAATAATCTTTTATTAATCTATTTAAGTTTGAATGCCAATTTTAAAGTGGTAAGTTATAACACTTGATTCTGATACAGTTATTTATAACATAATTGAATATATATAACCACATGATAGTTCACATAAAAGTTATCTTTCTATACATATATAGTTTTCTAACTCACTACGTTCAAAAAGTTAATTGAAACTGCCTCTTTTTTGTTCATTAATTGTTTTATTTTAAAGTGTTTAGTTAATAGAATTTAATTCAATATGGATTGAAGATCTCAACAAAGAAAGGAATAGGAAGTTTATACGAAAAAAATAAATAAATATTAGGAATTGAGCAAAATATTGCTACTATTTGACTTTAACAATGTAGTCATGAGCTTTTTGATTCATCCGGGGCGCCAGAGCTGAAGGTGTCAGGGTTTTAGTCGGTATCCTGTTACGACCAGCAAGCCCCACACTCCCGGATGTAAGTTTACACTTCATCCGGCGTGAATAAAGCATTTCCCAGCGAAAAAAAAAACTTAAAGTATTGCCACCATGTTATTAGTAATTTTAAGAGTTGCTACAATATTGTTCAATAATTGACAATATTTTAGGACTATCAGTGTTGCCACCTAATAATTTATAGTCTAACACTTAGGTTATAATTGACGTAAGTAATTCATGGTATATATAGATGCACAAATTTATTTCGAGATGAGGTATTTCGTGTTATTCACGTGAGACGTGTTGTAAATTAGTCGCATGGTATCCAGACCACAATCAATTTTGGCAAATGATAAATTACTTTACGATCACCAAAGTATCTAAGTATACGAAAACCCTTTGGTGCAAGGTGAGATTATATAAAAATGGGTAGAGGCAATCAAGGTGTGACGTCAAAATTCATGGCAAATGAGTAGAATGATTGATGTTGGGAATTTACATTGCTTTATGCCAAAACGACAAAATTGTGGGGGTCACTTTTTTGACATCAAAGCGATCATCGACACAAAATAAAGCATAACATCTATAAGATCATTAATTACGTTTTTAATTTAGACCATAGTATAGCTGACGTGTATCTCGTTGAATTTTTTTAAAATTATCCTTGTTTTGTTATGGTATATTGGCTTTGACCACAGCGTAGTATCCGATTCCTGCAGCGTGGTGGCTCTATGGTCTAAAAACCCTCTCTCCTACGAGTAGGGAAGTCTGTGCCCAGCAGTCGTACGATAATGGGCTGTCACTTCTGAGAAAATCTGTTATTTCTCGAATGACAATTAAACATGCAGAAAAAACTTTTTAGACGAGTGCAGTCACATTCACGTAAGTAAGTACTACTTACTTACTTTTTTACAGTTCAGAAGATACGGTTTTAGAGTATAGACCCCACTACGCTGCTCCATTTTGGGTTGTCGATCAACAAAATGAATCTTCAAAATCAAAACAGCTCTTTAGAAAGAGTACATACATATATTCACGTACAGAAGATTTACATAAAAAGATCTGATCATCCGATCTAAGATGTAAGCGCACTTATCAGGAAAGAGGTAAATCCTCTTATGGTGTCTACACAGCATTATATCGGAAAGCAAATAAAGGAGGCTCCTTGCTTTCGAGGCACATGTTTGCTGGCAGGATGGTAATAAGCCACGGCCGAAGCCTCCCACCAGTCAAAATCTGTACCAGGAACAGGCTACGGACTAGCCATTCTGTTATTCATCAAAGGAAGTTATCTATAGATATTTGAACAAAAAGAAGATGATCTTCAAAATCAAAACAGGTTTTTAAGAGTTCAGTCGTAAGTGGATGTGCCCAATAGTGTCACTCACGTAATTTCGTATGGGGAAGTCCTTAAATTATCTTAAAACTGAAAACTTCTTTAGCATTGTTGTGATTGAAAAGTCGATGAAACGAAAAAGCGAGAGTAAAAAACAGTATAAATTCATAAGATTGAACGTAAGTGAAGATATACTCTAGAATCGTATCACGCTTACCTGGAAGAGGTTATTTAAAATGGTGATTAGCGCATTTTTTTTATTGCTGACAGATTAGCGCTTGACTGTGATCTCACCTGATGGTAGGTGATGATACAGTCTAAGATGGAAGCGCGCTAATCTGTTAAGAGGCGATATACCCCTTACGGTTTCTACACAGCATCGTACCGGAACACAAATCTCTTTGTTTGGCGGTACGTTTTTGCTGGTAGGGTGGTAACTAGCCACGGCCGAAGCCTCCCACCAGTCCAGACTCAGACAAATTAGAAAATACAATTTCCTAAATTCGTCCTACCGGGGATCGAACCCGGGACCTCTGCTAGCAAAGCGAATACTCGCACCACTGCGCCAGCGAGGCCGTCAACTCTATATCACCACATACCATCACTTGGTGGTATGTGGTGATATAGAATAAGTTGGTAGTGTGTTATTATTTTTGAAGATTTCACTTCTACCACATGTAGATTACACACAAGATTTTTTCATCACAATCAGCACAGACTATTAGTAGGAATTTAATTACTTGTTCACGTACAGAAGACTAGCTGTGACGAACTTTCAACAACAAATAACTAAAACAATAAATTTATAAAAGATTCCATTGCGCCAATATCTTAAGAACAACCTACATATCTAATATTTTAGTTAACAAAGTTTTTAAATGTAATAAACTACAGGAATTCTGGCTATTCAATCATTAATCCTGCCCTAGAAAATTAACTTCGAATTCGCAGTACAATACATGAATAATGTATAACAAATATATGGATCATTATTTAACAAACTTCGGATATTTTGTATTAATCTAGTAGCGAAGCTCTATCAATTATCGAAAATTGATTAATCGATGTACCTCCTAAACAGACATCGTGTCATTTCTCTTCCCTTAATCGATTATTTCAAACATGATCTCTAGGGGGTCCAACAGCAAAAGACGGACAACATGTATAGCATTTCGTAATAAATCTTTTAAGTTTTTTTAACAAACAATACTAGCCGACCGTGTTCTATCCCTTACAACCTCAAGGCTTCTAATACAATTAGTGTACCATCATTTCCGTATTACGGTTCACAAATTAATACATGCGCTGAGAATTTGTGCTTTAATACCAATAAAGCCCAATGTTTACAATCGGTTTCGAAGTTTTTTCTCAAGCTCTCACTAACAATAAATTTTATTAACACATTTCAATTTATTTCACTTGACTGACGTGGACGTGCAATCAAAGTTAATTGCTGCTTCTCTTACGTAAAATATAGGCGCCTAGTGAGCCTTTTAACATAGCACCCTCGTGATATAAACACAAAGGAAATATACAGTCATCAAAAGAAATGTGCTGCTTTTTAGAGGGCAGAGAACTCTTGACAATTGGTATCTTATCAATGAATGGTACCATCAATGTGGCCCGAATTTATCGTGCTTTAACCAGGTCCGAGTACAGTTAGGGGGTAAAAATAGTAAGGATAGTAATTTGATAGACATTATTGTAAACTAAATGAAACCCTATATCATTAAAAGCCATAATGACCGGGTGCTAACCATGGATTCTTGTTCAGAGAAATCGAGAGGTCTAATCACAGCAATTTTCTGACGTAACCTTCTATCCCTGAAGAAACCTGCATATCCTAGAAGTAATTCTGGGGTATGTGTAGCCTTTTTTCCGCGTGGAAATACTTATAGGCACGAACTCCGACCTCCGGTCAAGAGTGTCGGACTCGGCAAGAGAGGAGACCTCACAATACCCACTAAAATCCAGCAGAACCCTCTTCATCTATAAGTGAGGCACCAGGTTTTTAACTTTCGCATTCGTCCCTGTTACCTCAGATGAGTTCAACGGAGTATTCAAGGGGGCAGGAGAAGATGTGCAAATACGCGCCGCCTAGTACCTTGCCTCCTTCGGCTGTGCGGGGGAGCATCCGCAGCAATCTCCCTCTCTCGATCATGGGCCTCCTTATTCAAGACTACGGTCTCGCAAAAGAAGGATACTCCTACTCAATTCCTCTCATTGGGGAGCACCGCAACTCTAATATTCCCCAGTGATATATTGCCACCAATCTGAGTCACCATGAGATGACGCTGAGATCCCCAGAATGCACAATCTACATTGTGATCCGTTGAGTCGATAGGGAATGTGTAGACATTTCTTTTTATCGCTGGCATATGCTTTTACGTACCCTGCCCAGTCAAGATGTTGAAAGCACACACTCCGTCTAGTTGGGAGTGTGGGATTCTCTGTCAAGCAGAATACCCACTAAAACTCGGCGGGCCCGCATCATCCTGATATGGGACACCAGCGATTCGCTTGCGCAATCCAATATGGTGTCCGGGATAAAGCCGAATAGAGGTTTAAGTCAGTGGGAGGAGTCGCGAATAGCCGGGCATTCTGCCACCCAGCCTTCTACGACGGATGGCAGGGGCGTCAGGAGCCAGCTCCCGCTCCCTTTCACGGGTCTCCTTTAGCGAGATAACAGTCTCGCAAATACCAGTGATACCAGAAAATTCCACTGAGGGCTCCACGCTGGGCATTCTGCAACGGTATGGTGTGCCGTGTTGACGGTGGCACTACACTCATGGCAAATAGGCGATTCCTCTCGGCCAGCAATCTGATGCAAGTACTTAGGAAATGTGTAGCCTGGCAACCCTCAGTGGCGCGGCATGGTAGGTCTATGCTCAAAAACCCTCCCTCCTATGAGTAAGGCCAGTGCCCAAGAGTGAGACATTAAATAGTATAATAGTGGTTAAAAAAACCTTTTCCTATACCTACGTCACGTAAGAGATAAATTTGTTTATTTTATGTACTGTACATCTATGATTTAAGGTGAAATAAAACGTGCCATCTTTAGAAAAGGGAGCGAACATATGTTTATTTGAATGTGCGAATCTCAGGAACTACTGGTCCGATTTGAAAATTTCTCTCAGTGTTAGATATCATTACAATAAATCCAGTATGAGCGAAGCACCAATGAGTAATATTTCAAAATCCGGTTTCTCTTCTTTTCAGAACTTTCGCTGCGTAAATGATTGAAGTTTCACAAAAATCATGTATAACGGAATTGTACCTGTCTATAAGGTTTAAAAATATGTCCAAGATATTATATGTCTATCTTTTAAGACTGGCTTACAATAACATCTTTTATGTTAAGCAAATTTGTTCGAAAATAACGCGTTATTTGCGAAGTGAAATAGATGATGCGAGCTATAGGCTGATGTAATGTGACATGCGATACATGGATGGAAAAATCTGAGGCAATATAAAAGAGGTTTAAAAGCCGAAATTCTGAACCCATGCCTGTTTTACCGTTCAAATGACGAAACTACGGCGGTTAGTCTCTCGCTGCTCCGTCTCTTTGTTGACTTGTCGAGTTTTGTTCCGACGGCTTTTTATAAAAGTCCACTGGCTGCATTTGTAAAGCTCGCCTCTGACTTCATAAATCTTATCTCGTACATCTCATCGTGCAAGAATTAAACTGTGTGCTTTCATTTGTAGTCGACGAATTTTTTTGACTAGTATCTATTTTTTATCCCTTTATGCTTAGCTTCAATCACACGAAAGATTATTGATAATTGTATTTTGTTAGTTTATTATAAAAATTTAATTTGTTGTGGGTTCTTCTCAGAAAAAAGCGTGTATCCTCGCAGAAAAATACCAGAAAGAAGAAAACCATGAGAGATAAATTGTCTCTTGACAGATTAGAGCTAAACAATGGAAAAAACAGAATTTTTGGGGTTTCTGTTTAAAACAGAGCGTAAAGACGCCCTCGTAAATTTAGACTTTAGTTTTTTGATGTACTCATCATTCATACATCGTTACATATCGACGCTGGAAAGCAAACACGTAGTAACCCGCGAAATATTGTGTTAATTAAATCTTAGGATGATGCAGCTAAAGTCAGGATTGACTTTAGCTACACGATATATGTATTTGGACTGCCTCTTTGGTCTAGTGGTTAGCATATTCGACTATAGACATGAGGTCCAAGGTTCGAGTCCCGGGTCGGGCCAATTCGAAATCGATATTGAGATTTCTATTAAGACTTTCTCAATATTTGCCCGAAGTTAGGAAAAATTTGGCTGTGTGATCCACCCCTGTGCCTCGGAGAGCACGTTAAGCCGTCGGTCCTGCACCTGATCTCTTTCCGGTCGTGTCGGATTGCCGTCACGTCGGACTATGAGAGTGAAGGAATAGAGAGTACACTTGTGTAATATGCCTACCAATCCGCAGTGGAGAAGCGTGGTGGGTCTATGCTCTAAAAACCCTCTCTCCCATGAGTGAGGAGGCCTGTGCGCAGCAGTGGGACGTTAGTGGGCTGCTACTTACCTTACTTATCTTTATATCTATATAGTGTCCAAAATGATAAGCCTAGTTAATAAATACGGAAATTATGTGTTTTTTTTTAATGCGAGCTTTTCTATTCTATTCAACAATTTCCAATTTGCGGGTTACTACGTGTTTGCTTTCCAGCGTCAATATTATAACATATATATAACAAAGTCCTCTGACATATCTTTTTGTTCCCAATAAGCTCAACAGCTACTATACGTTTTTATAGGTGCAGTGATCCTTAACTAGGTTTATATGTATAATTTATCAAGGTTTTGTTTTAAATTAATTATAGCTATAATTGATAGATAGATAGAACTCTTTATTGCATTCTACATTGAACAATACGTTACTAATAATCTAAGTAAAACATAACACACACAAAAAGAAAAAACATCAAATTAAGTAACAAAATAAACAGAAAAAAAAAATTTAATTAAAGAATGCAACAGGCGGCCTTATCACTACATAATGATCTCTTCCAGACAACCCTTTTAGAAAACAAACTTTCCGAAATCTAGTGGTAGTGTTATATATATGAATAATAACAATATAATATAATTGCTTGCCTATTAAAAAAAAATTAAGGCGCCTGATATTTTTTTTTTGTTTATTTGGTAGGTCTGATAATAGGTCGTAAAGTATTTTACATTCTAATATTTCTTACCCACTTTTTAATAACGTAACTAATTTGCGTAAAATCCGCTAGTTATTGTATAAAAATGAATACCCAAATGAGTCAGCTGTGGGTATTTCTCAAGACAGAGCCCGAAGGAACTCTCATTACTTTAGATTTTAATTCGTTTGTTAATATCATCAGTAGTAAATTGGAAATAATATAAAAACAATTTTTGAAGATTTAAAAGTACTTTAAATGCCACTTCGACTTTGATTTAGTAAGCTAACGTATGCTAATTTTATTTTGCAGGTTGAAGTCGTGATTTTGGACAAGAACGACAGTCCACCGGAGTTCAAGAACATACCTCCAGCATATTACGCCTCTGAAGACTTAGCACCAGGACAAATCATTGCTACAATCACAGCTGATGACCCAGATACTATAGGCACGATAACATACAGCATACAGACAGATGAACCAACACCTTTTGTATTAAATGACCGAAATGGACAGTTAACATTAAAAGAACCACTTGACCGGGAAACTATATCTGAATATCAAGTCGTTATACGAGCCAACGATGGAATGCAGTATACAGATGTTACAATCGTTATACAGGTTTGTTATATAACTTATATCGTTATAATAAAACGAGTAATATAAAAAAAGTAAATTCTAACGACATTTAACACGAATTACTTAAACTCTTAATAAATTATATATTCTTTTAGATGAATGCGATATTCTTTTGTGATAAAATAATGTAATTTTTACGTATTTTATCGCGTAGAAAGGTAAGGCAAGTGGTGGCTGATTAACGTCCTATTGTTAGGCACATGCCTAAGACTTTCATCAGAGAGAGAATTTGTAGGGCACAGATCTACCACGCTGTTCCAATGAGGGTTAGCAGGTTTTACAAATCGCGGATTTACTTCCGGAATATTCGTTTTCTTGCGACATTCTCTTTCATCGAAAAGTGCAATGATAGACTGAAAGTAAAGCCAAGAATGTAAAATTCATTTATAAAAAAAAAACTTAGTGGTGCCTGCCCAGGATTCGAAGCAGCGGTAGTCTGAACGAAAATCCACGCATCTCATCACTAAGCTATCATGAATTATTTTTACTACATACATAGAGGAGCAGTATGGTGAGTCTATGATCTAAAAACCCTCTCTTATATCAGTGACGAGGCCTGTGTCCTCAATGAGCAGTTACCTACCTTTATTGCCTTACATAACATAGGTGCTTAAAATTATTGACGTGAACACGTCTTTTAAAAAAACGACTCTCAAATAAATTGGGAGATTCAGTTAGGTGTTGTAGCTAGATAACTATCATCTCAATTCAAAATTCAATTACACCACTGGATAGCTAAAGGATCAAAGATTTTATAACGCTCAGTAAGGACTGTAACACATCGCGTGCAACGGAGAGGTAGACCTTATAACGAGACGTATTTATGTACAAAAACGTGTCCATTACACAGCCACAAACTATTTTACCGAAAATATTTTTTGTATTTTATTATTATTTTTTACTTATATAAATAATATCCCGATATTTCTGAACTTTTATTTTATAAAATATGTTGGGATATATTAGTTAAAACAAAACTCTGAAAATCATATTATAAATTTTACCGAGAATAATAAGTTTTAAAACACTATTGAAAACTGATTTATATAAATGAATACATAGTTTTAACATGAATATATATGTAAGAATATTATTGAAATTTATTTTAAAATTTATATAATATTAAAATACGTTAAGTATTCAATGGACTTTGATATGCTACTATTTTATTGTCAAAAATTAGGTACATTGTATCACCGCTCCCATTTAATGCATTCACCGAGCTAATTATGCGCATCACTTTGGAAAACTGGGCAGACGGTGTATCAATTGGGGGATATAAAATTGCAAACTTGCGTTACGCGGATGATACCACCTTGTTTGCAACAAGTGCTCAACACTTCGAGGATATATTAGCGAGGATGGAACAAACCAGCCTAGAATTTGGACTGAAAATTAATCGCAGTAAAACCAAGGTCATGATTGTCGACCGCGCGAGCAATAATACACCAGAAGTGGCATAAATCGCGAATTCCGACGTAGTTCAATCATACATTTACCTCGGGGCTCTGATATCTAACAATGGCGGATGCATTGACGAAGTCAAAAGACGGATGGCGATTACAAGAACAGCTATGGACAAGATGAAAAAAATATGGAGGAATCGAAACATCACTAAGACCACGAAGTCCAGACTCGTGAGGACACTGATCTTCCCCATATTTTTATACGCTGCTGAGACGTGCACATTAGGAAAATAGATGCTCTAGAAATGTGGTGTTGGAGAAGAATGCTTGGGGTTTCGCGGACCGACTTTCGTACGAACGTCTCGATACTTCAAGAACTCGGCATCAAGCAGCGTCTATTCTCTGTAGTACAATCTCGCATCCTGACTTTCTTTGGACACGTCTCTCGGCGTGGCAATCAGTCCATCGAACGCCTCGTCATTCAGGGAAAGGTGGCAGGTAACAGACCACGTGGGAGGTCACCTACTCGATGGACTGACCAGATCAAATCTGCTCTGGGAATTTCGTTGAAAGAATGCAGTAAGATGACCTCGAGCAGGGAGAAATGGCGAGCCGTCGTCATGCGCACAACATCTGCCCACTCCGTGACTTCATAACGATCACGACCGCTCTGTCATGAGCGTAACGGCTAAGAAAAATTAGGTACAATTGCAAAGGAAGAAGAAAACAATAATAAAAAGTGCGTGCGTACAAGTACACATGTCAGAAGTGAAACTTCATTGGCAAACTAATGTTTAAGTCTTGTTTATATTTACACAAATCTCAAACTTTCTATTTCCGAGGGAAAAAGGAAGATATGTTAGGAATTTAATGAATTTAATCATCATTATTTATTTATTAAGATCTATAACACTTACATACAAACTCTGACACTCTGTACAATTGAATTATTATATAATAATACTGTAAAAGATTTTAGGTTAAGTTATTCATTATGTTATTTTCCTTGCCTTGTTATTTTTCTTTATAGACAATAAAGAAAAATAATTGTTTATTTCTTATATTGTTTTTGTTATTGTTAAGGAAGAGCGGCGTCTTCTGCTACAGGAGTAATATCCAACCTTTAACGAAGGCTCCAACCTTTTTATTTGTCAAAATGCCGAAGTTAACGGAAAAAACTATTTTTATTATTTATTAATTTTATTAAAATATTAAAAGTGTCGAAAATTAATACAAATAATTAATTGAAATCTCAAATGACGAACTGTACACAAAAATGCCACATTTTTTTTGTCAATAATAGAAATGATTAAATAAATTTTGTTTTTGAATTTAAAATTTAAAAAAGATAATTTATGAAATTTTTATACTTTATGAAACATAGTATTAAATGATTAAATGACGACTGACAAATTAAAATGCCACGTGTTATTTGTGAATATTAAAACTACCTAACCTTCAAACGAATTAGCGTTAAATCGCTGCACATTTTCGTGACGTGAATCTTTACTCTCTTCTGTACCTTAATCGTCTACAATTTTTTTTATATAAATATATAGACTAAATTACAACATAGTAAGTACATATTTTGTTTGTATCAATAACGAACACATCGCGTGTGTACACTACTTGTTCGTAATAGTACTCTATATTTACTCAAACATTTAGTCAGTCAGTGCTAACGCGAGGCTCTTTCTGGTAAAAAGGTTTGACACTCTATTTCAATTATGGTTTTCGATATTAATGACATAAATTTAGTGCATTCCAATACTGCGTGGGAATTCAACAGTTTCAAGTTAATTTCACATTCAATATATTATATCTCCATTCAAAGACAACTTGACTTTATAACCCTAAAGTAACTCTGTCTATCGAGCTATTTACTGTACCGATTTATATGAAATTTAGTACACAGATAGTCTAGAGCCCAAAAAATTACATAGGCTACTTTTTAATACCAAAAAAACGTTGTAAGGGAGTGAAGTGTCGTCATTATTAGAACAAGAAGCTTTGAACATATCAAATCAAATCAAATCAAAATATCTTTATTCAAGTAGGCATATTACAACACTTTTAATTCGTCAAATGATATATATATGTCGGAGTGCAGATGTCTGTGGAACGCTGGCGCCATCTATCGGCGTGGACAGAGTCAGTGGTGGCAGTCCGGCGGGAGTCACTCGGCAGTTGTCGAGTAGCGCTCGACCGGAGCAGTCAACTGTTGAAACTGTCGCGTTCCTAGCTATTAGTGTTAATGAGTTTGTGTAAATTGATATCGGGAACATTAAGTGATTGAACATTATAAACCGAGTTAATTAATAAAGTGTTTGATTGCACCAACAATACCCATGAACGCCCACAGAATAAGAAATTAAATAATGGATCTAATTAATAACGATGTCGGCGGAGAACCCTACGCCCCTGTGCTTTATGCTTCTCCGTTTTCTCTAATTCTCCGACATTTATATTTTTTTTTTCCACACTCTAATTCTAATGTACGTCTGATGATGGTACTCCAGAAGGAATTAAAATCTAAAGTTACGAGGGTTCCTTCGCGCCCTGAACCGAGAAGAGCCCACAACAAACTCGGTCGGGTATTTTGTTTTTTTGTTACCATCATCATTACAATATAATTGCCTTAGATAACCGACACTTAGAGAAAGGGAAAAATAAGATATGTTAGGAATTTCATGAGTTTAATTAGCACTAAATTATTAAATGTGTCGAAAATTAATACAAATAGTTCATTGCAATCTCAAATGTCGAATTGTAAATAAAAATTCCACGTGTTTTGTGTCAATATTAGAAATTATTCATTACATTTTGAATTTTAATTAAAAATTTAGAAAAGAGAATGAATTTGTGAAGTGTGTTTATTTAATATTTTATGAAAAATAATGTATTAAGTTCTTTTTGAACGACGAGTGGCAAATTTATCCTCATGTACGCATTTTTGCCTCATGTGCGCCCGATCTCTCTCTCCGGTTGTGTCGGATTACCGTCACATCGGACTATGAGAGTGAAGGAATAGAGAGTGCACTTGTGTACTATGCCTGCCAATCCGCAGTGGAGCAGCGTGGTGGGTCTATGCTCTAAAAACCCTCTCTCATATGAGCGAGGAGGCCTGTGCCCAGCAGTGGGACGTTAATGGGCTGCTACTTACTTTACGCATTTTTAACTTTTTGATTTTGTTTCTAATAAAATTTACTTTAGCGGTATTATCAACGATGTTTTGTTTAAACAATACTTTTCCGTTTTGTTTTTGTCGTGTACGTACTTATTTATGTTGTAACATCCCTTCAGTATTATTTGTTTAACTTAGGTAGATTCAAATCAAATCAAATCAAAATATCTTTATTCAAGTAGGCATATTACAGCACTTTTGAATCGTCAAATTATATTTTTTTTTCACACTCTGATTCTAATATACATCTGATGACGGTACTCAAGATCGGCTTAAAATCTAAAGTTACGAGGGTTCCTTCGCGCCCTGATCCGAGAAGAACCCACAACAAACTCAGTCGGGTTTTTTTTTTTACCATCATCATTACAATAACAAATTAGTTTACTATATTTTAATTAAAATTAGAGCAATTTGTTCACTCCCAAGCGTTTCTATCGTCTAGGTAATCTTGCAACTTATAATACGATTTTTCTATCAACTTTCTTTTAACAAAGACTTTGAATTTATTAATTGACATCTTTAGAACGTCTTGTGGGAGTTTATTATAGAAACGTATACAGTTACCCTTAAATGAGTTGTTAATCTTATGCAGCCTACTAGAATTTATAACAAGTTTGTTTTGGTTTCGTAAGTTATATGATGTACATTCACTGTTTTTATTAAAAGAGTCAATGTTTTTATGTACATACAACAAGTTTTCTAATTTATAAACTGTGCACTAGTAAGTCTTTATGTATAAGTTTTCCTCTAAGTTGTAAAATTGTAAATGTCCGTGGTCTCGCCAGGATTTAGCTGAAAACGAGTGCTATGCGTTCTTTGCTAGGACATAAAAACCCACAGCACATAGCTGAGCTAAACTCCTTTTTAAATTGTATTGCAATTGTTATTTTTCTCTTCCATGTATTGTGCTCACAACTGTACAATTTTAATAAACGTTTCTATGTATTTATGTTGTAATTCTAGGTCACTGATACAAACGACAATCCGCCAATCTTCAAGGAGAGCGCCTACTCCTTCGATATAGCAGAAAACGCGGCAAGAGGCTCCGTGGTGGGCACAGTGGCGGCCATTGACCTCGACTCCGGTCCCAACGCTCAGCTCACCTATACAGTCATATCGGATTGGGCTAACGACGTTTTCTCACTCAACCCGCAAACTGGAATCTTCACTTTGACAGCGAGACTCGACTATGAGGAGGTAAGACTATTTCTTTATTTATTTTTCATCATCCCTGTATCAGAAGTTCGTATTTTCGGCGCTATTTTGTGTGACGAAAGTGTCATATTGTTTTTCTGGCAGCAAATGCAGCTGAACTAAGTTTGCTTGCCAGTCTAAGGTTATTCCTAAGAAGATCGTAGATTTAACATTCTTTAGTATAGGGCCTTTCAAGTATTACGTAAGTACTATGGGGGAGGGGGGTCTTTGTTTTGCTTATTTTGGATGACATAGGGGGTCGGTACGAGAGTCTAGATGAAGCTTATCTCATCGATAATTATAACATTATAATCATATTATAAAAAAATACATTTATAATTGAACAATGTTTACGTAAGCATGAGGGGAGAGGGGTAAGAGCTTTGGTTACTTTCGCTGACACGGGGGATGTGAGGGTAAATAAATGTAATAAATCTGCTTACGTAATATTACAATAGCCCCTGTCATTTATTTGGATATTTTTACTAACTTCTTTTGCATTAGGTGAAGCGAATTCCACACACTTAGTCTTTAGCGAGTTTAATAATAAAGTACTAACAGAAAACCAACGTGAGGCATGTGACAGGGTACTATTTACATCACCATAACTTTCTACATTTCTGTCTACTTTAAACCGCAAGAAAGTATACTCAGCAAATAGGAATATATTAAGAACAAATCAGATATATCCGTAATGCACTTGATTCACTAATTCTTCTTACGGTTTAATGAGTTTTGCAAATTTATTGCGTTTTTGACTACATATCAAAACTTATTTTTAGTCTATAATATAGTTTGTGTTTGGAAGTTGTTGTAAATGAATGAGTAAACACCTTGTTGCTTAGTTATTTAGTCGAAGCATGCGAGCTATTGATACAATATTTAATCGTTATTTCTTATCATTTTAAACGTTAACATTTTCATTTTTATCGGATTTTCGATAACGAATAATTGTATACGAACTCCGAGACGAAAGTATGGCCTGCCACCCGCGTTTTTAAAACGCTTTTATTAGCTTCGGCTGTATGTATGTAACTACATAACAGAATCTTTGAGTGCAATTTTTAGCTATCTCCAAAAGTTTAATTAATTCGAAACTTTGCATACGTATTAAGCGCCTATGAAAATGCCATAATTCATTAACAATTTCCCATGATCCTTATTAGGGCCGCCAGGTTTAATATGTTCTTTTCATAGATCCTCTATGAGGGACTGAAAGGCTCAGAGCTAAAGAAAGAGTCTTTTTGAAGGTGGTTTAATTACAAGACTGGAACTCATATTGACTAGAAAACTGCATGCAAAAATAGTAAATGGTACTAAAAAATAAATAATAGTTTAGAAAAACTAAAAAAACACGCTGTTATTGTAAACCGAGCTAAAACTAGAGAAACTTTTAATAATGAGTTATAAACAGAATCATTAAATTCAGAGTGAAAAGCGTGGATTGCATTTCACGACATTCCCATAACTCTCCTTTCATAGACAGTTGCCAATAGAATGATTGTAACCTTTAATATGTATATATAAACTATTATTTATTATCAATCGTCGCTCGGATGGCGATGCCATACTTTCGGCCCTAGGTATGTAATATACAATTGCATAAAAAGAATATTCAACATTCTGTTGTGCAATGTCATAAACAGTCCTTCATTCTCCAATTCACGTAACACTCGCGAAGTGGCGTGGGTATTTGTAAAAGCAGAGAAGATGGTTTTTAAGTTAATACCTTAACTGTTTTACTTCATATATTTTTGTTTTCATCATCTATTATGATTCTATATAGCTACCTAAAATAAAAGTAAGTAAGTAGCAGCCCATTAACGTCCTACTGCTGGGCACTGGCCTACTCACTCCAAGGAGTGAGGGTTTTTAGAGCATAGACCCACCACGCTGCTCCACTGCGGATTGGCGGGCATAGTACACAACAAGGGCACTCTCTATTCCTTTACTCTCATAGTGCCATGTGATGGGAATCCGACACGACCGGAGAGAGATCAGGCGCAGGACCGACGGCTTAACGTGCTCTCCGAGGCACGGGGGTGGATCACACCGCCAACTTCCCAACTTCGGGCAAATATTGAGAAAATCTTAATAGAAAACTCAATATTGATTTTTTGAATTGGCCCGACCCAGGACTCGAACCCGGGACCTCATGTCTGTAGTTGAACATGCTAACCACTAGACCAATGAGGCAGTTTATAGCTGTCTACTAACTTGTAATTGAAGTGAAACTTCTTTACAAACGCTTGACTTGTGGAGTGAGCTTGTGAATGTGAGATGAGAGCGTTACGAAAAGTGTGAGCGGGCAATGTCTACGGACGGCGTTTTAGTTTAGTCGTGTGGCCTCTGTAATATTCCGTTTCATGTAATTTATCTATCTGACTGTATTTATAGCTTTATAAATAATTATTGTTCGCTTATCTTATAAATAAATTCTTATAAGTGATCTCTGTGAAGCAATCTTCGGTGTAAAGAGATTGTTTCAGGTTAAAAGTGTGATTTCCACTAATTCGTAACATATACATACATAGAACTTGATGGTAATTGATGATACACACAGTCTAAGATGGAAGCGTGATAATCTGGTAAGTTTTGCTTTATTTTCCACAGAGCAAATGAAGCAAAGGGGAAAAAGGAATCGAACTCAGGACCTCTGCTAGCGAAGTAGCAAATTGAAACTTGTTAAAAATTATAGCTATCACACTTAATGCATAAAACTTAGAATATATAGCCGTCGTTAAGGATGTTAAGGTGTTTAGTACGATTTAATGATATGATGCTGAGTTTTTTTTCTCTGAACGCCTAACCTTAGAACATGTAGTCCAATTATATAATAATAATAACTTTATTTATTCAAGCATAAAAAGAAAGATACACAATTAAAATACCCTGGCCAATTAAAAATGAATACTTAATTTGAAACTAATCGATAATATAAAATAGAAAATTAATATAAGTGGTTGTGTGTTGGTGGATGTATGTGTGTGTGTGTGTGTGTGGGTGTGTGTATGCATGTGTGTGTAGATAAAAAAAGAACCGAAATACTAAGCACTTAAAACATCGGGTTATCTTTGAAGAAACTAATGAATAAAATCTTTATGTATATCATATATCATAAATCTTTATGTTTATCATAAATCTTTATGTGTAGCATATCAATCATTGATACGTCAAATATGTAATATGACTTATAAGATATAATTTACTTCAATGATTGAACTGGAACGGGAAATTCTATGAGCAAAAGAAATATCACTCAACCTGGTAGCTTATAAACGTAATAAGATAATAGCTATCCATGAGGTTGTAAACAACAGAAGTGAAATAGTAAATAACAAACCAGGGCATAAAAATAAAGTGGTACCCTTGTAACTTTACGACGTGAGTCTATCTGTAGTTAAATTACAAATAAAAACACATGAAAAGGTTAAGTGATTAAAATCATTCGTATAAATATTCTCAGGGGTAAAATAATAGCCAATTACTGTCGCGCTCTCAACAAAGTTAATTTGTATAATGAGCAACCATTTTGCTAATCGTCATGCGTACAGATTCTAAGATTTCATTTCGTTTTAGAAGTACCGAAATTCTGCGTATAAATGGCTGTAAGTACATCTGCTAAAAGATTCAATTTCACTGTAGAATTGGTTGCTTTTTATAGAGATTTTGATTCAAGCCTTAGATCGATCAGCTTCATATTTATTGGTATTACCATCAGTACAAGTTTCTCTTGTCATGCTGTTTTTCTTTCTCTTATAGAGGCTTTGGAGACTATAAATGGCTTATTTTATTCTGTCTTATCCAAGTTCAACTTTATAGTGTGTAAGAATGATAGCTCTAATCGATAAATAACCCATAATCATTCTGTTTCAATGAACAATTTTGGATTTGCTGATTACTACATGTTTGCTTTCTAATCAACAAATTTAAATATATAAAGTACAAATCACAATAAATGAGCATAAAATATATAACAAAAAATCACGTACAAGTACTTATTCTCAGTAAAAGGACACAGTTGATAATTACAATGCGGTACTTCATTATTATAATCTGATTGTTTCCACTGAGTTCGATTAATTATCTTTTTACATATAACTGTATCGCATCTGGTACTTGTTTTTTACTGTAGGCAGTTCCCTGTAATTAAACACTTCACTCAGCTAGCTGTTATCAGATCTTGAAATAGCGAAAATGTTAATTGAAACATAAAAATGCTAACGGAGGTACAATCTTTAAAATTGCCTTTTGTCTAGATAAAAGAGGTCTTAGGAAATTTTAACAGTTTAAAATGAAATCAGATTGTAAGTATTATAATGGCCTAAACAACATTTTATGAACTATAGGACAAATAGTTATTAAATCTATCAATTTTAACTGCCTCGCTAGCGAAATGGATTTGAGGTACTAGCAAAGACATGTCGCCAAGAAAAAGAAATGCTTTTTGGTATGATACATTGTAGAAACCTTAACAGGTTAGCGCATCATCAGCTACAGAAAGGAGATTACGGTGAAACGCTTATCTATCAGCAATAATTCCAAAACATGATCATATTCTGGAAGATATTTAATTTAGATTTAAACTAGATTCTCATTTAATTAAGCATGGGCTGGTCTTAGGATTTATCTATAAAGTTTTACTGAAATATAAAAGTGTTGATAGCTGGTCAGGCATCGTTAAATTTCGGCGAGTGTTTGCGTATCTCCACCCACCTCTGTATATCCGTAGTCGGACTCAGCCGGGACACTAGCGACGAATGCGAAACTTAGTGCCTCGCTCAGGGATGAAGAGGGTTTCACTGGGTTTTAATGGGTATTACGCGACCTTCTCCCTCTCCTATTCCCACATTCCAAAGCCATGGGTCGTGGTTTGTGTTTAAAGCATTTCCCAGCGAATTATGTTTATCTTCATAAGCTTGAAATCTTCGTGCTTCATTGTTATTTTCAATCCAAAATAGTGATTTTCGGTGAGGGAGGACATCGTGAGGAAACCTGCATATCTTGAGGGTAATTCTGGGGTATGTGTAGCCTGTCAACCCACAGCACCACACCTCATTCCCATAAGGGTAGACAGAGACTACGTTTTTCCATTTGCCACAATTCTTGTATAATCTTCGCTTCTTTCATCCTCATTAAAACTTTCAAACGAATTCGTCGGTTTAGAGTACTCTAACCTTTTTTTTATGGTTTCTGGGAAATGCATTTACGCACCCCGGGTAGGAAGTGTGGGACTCACTTAATGATCAAAATACCCACTAAAACCCTGCAGAACCCTCGACATCCCTGAGTGGAAAACCAGAGGTACGCATGCACACTCCACTCTGATACCCCGGATGTAGCCGCCTCATCTCAATTGTTTTTGGATGGGGATGAAGATGCGCATCCTGCTTCAGGAGCAGATTGGTGGGTCTATGGTCTAAACTCTCTTTCCTCAGATGCCTGCACCCTGCAGTGTGACTCTGATATGCTTCTTATGTACATATTTATACAAAATATTCAAATATATATACGAAAGAAAAGTTAGGTAATCCCACTCCTGAATTAAGTCCTAGTCTCTCAAAGGAAGCTTTACGGAAAAGGAAGGTTTTAGATCATGAAACCATCACACGGCTTAACTGCGGGCTGTTAGGCTACATGTATCCGGAATTTCTATCGGGATATGCTGGTTTTTACTCTTTCTATTGGTGAAATCCGTATGAAAATCCGTACAGGAGATTTAAAGTTTATCACCAACAAATAGAAACGGAGTACTTTGCTTTAAAGTATATGAGGATATAATTAAGGCGAGGTGTTTTTGGTGTGAATACGTAAAATCGCATCCATAGAGAGGCAATTCAAAAAAACGAATGATAACAAAATTCGGGGGATATAGTTTGGTGGTGTAGCTACATATCTATCACTTCCATCCGAAATTCAATTTAACCACTGGATACCTTAAGAACCAAGGAATTTAATACGCTAAGTAAGGACTGTAATATATCGCCATTTTGAAACTATTACCCATTACGAGTCTGTAACACGGCCACACTCAATTTTCTGTCTTGACAAAGTGTTACAAGTCAATGGTGTAATGTCGTGTTTTGCTGAACATTCTTGAATGGTTGATGATCAAATCAGAGTATACCCTTTGTTCGAGAAGATTCTCGTGCCACTTTTCTCGGGAGAAACGTGCATCTAACGTTATTATGGTGTGCCTAGAGGTTATGAATTTTCCGCCACTAAATTCATGTCAGGGCATTGACCAGTCATAGGTGGTAAAGCGAGTGTATTTTACGATTCCCACTATTACTTTTGAGCTCCTTATATCTTGTCCAAATTGTCAATCCTTTATAAAATACTTTTTTTAAATGAAACTTTTAACGCACGCTTGTCGAGGAGTAAGCTAGTGAATATGTTACGAAAATTGTGATAGGGCGAGAGAACCGAAAGTTGAATGGGAGGAACGAGAGAGTTAAGTTTTTAGTTAAGAGGAAAATTAAATATGGTGGCTTTTTTTTTCGTCGGTGGGAAATGCAATCTGTGCATAATTTTATGAACTAACCTCGACTGATGACCAGTTAGAAGCGTGGGACTCGACGATGGGAGGTCTCGCCATACTCACCAAAACCCAGCGAAACCATCTTCATCCATTAGTGAGGCACCAGGTGTTCAGCTTTCGCTTTCTGCCCTGGTATTCCAGATGAGTCCTACAGAGGATTCACAGAGGCGGGAGAAGGTGCACTAATATGCGTCGCCTTGTATTCCGCCTCCTTGGCGGCGGTGACATGGAGCATCTACTACATTCTTCACCAACTCCACTTCCGGCCACCATCTCTCACTGGAAAGCATCACGCCAACAATGCTCCCCAACGAGAGGTCGCCGCCAATCAAGGCTACCAGGAGGTGACGCTGAGGTCTCCAGGAACGCACAATCTGTCACAGTGTGATGCGATAGCTCCCGGCCAATATGGTGCATGAACTTTCGGAAGCACCCATGTCCGGTCAGAACCTGCACCAGTCTGTAGGAAAGCGTCCCGTGCTCCATGGAATGCCATTGTTCCAGGTGAGGACGAATCGGCACTACGGTGGCCACACCCGCTACTGGGGACCCGAGATTTTCATTCCATTTTTGGACCTGAGCCTGGTCGGTCAAGGCTCTGACCCTCCAGACCTCTAAAAACATCTTAAATTTTCTTATAATTCAGTCATTCTTCTTATTGTTTATCTACTACCAGAACGATTGGTCCAGGCGTTGGAGTGATGCTGTGATTAAAAAAATAGGGATTCATGTATGTATATATATATATATATATTAATCTTCAACATTATAATATGCCTTTTGAAAATATGTAGAGGCAAATCCTTAACCGATAGTTACGTGGCATTACGAGGTTTCTATTACGAATATATAAAATGTTTTTCAATATATATTGTAACGGTACTGTTAGAATTGATGTTTCTATGATATTTAAATCAATTCTTGTTTAAAATTAAACTCCGTGGTTGTAGAACTATCGGCCATTTGACGACACTTCGTGTGCTTCTAACCGCGGCTGATACAATTATCTTTACATAGATCTTGAAGGGCGTTGACCGCTGAAGTGGTTCTTTACGTACCAAAAGTTGTTTGAAATTTAACACAAATATTTGCTATCAATGTTAAGAAAAAGTCTATTGAATGTCTATTCAAGAATTGCTTTTTAATGTAGCACCGCGTTGTTTGTTATTATTTCTTATTTGCACTTAATAGAAAAGAATTGCTTTACAATTATCTACGCCATTTTTGTTATGAAATGACGTGTTTGTGTCTCGTTTTAGAACGGTTTTTCTTTTAAATATAGCGTTTTTGTCTAGTTCTTTTTTGATAATTGTATATTATAGGAAACTTAAGGTTCAAATACTTAACGCATTTTTATTATTTTATTAAAATTTGTAGCTTGTTTTAAAGTAGAGATAGACTAAGGATTAGGGTACAAAGGTAGGTTGGTTACATATATAAATGTATAAAAACTATTATTAAGAATATTTGAGCATACAAATTTTGCACAAAATACTAAGTTTTGTATTTGTTTCAACATAATTTTAAGTAATAAGTTGGTTTTCAATGTCAAATGTCCAAGATGAATGGAAAAACTATAAACAAAAACATTATTTAAATTTGATTTCTGAACGAAGGGATGAATATTAAAAGTTTGATATTGAAAACCTAAAGAATTAAAAAAATCTTAACTTTTTTTGAAGGTTAGTTAGACATCTGGCACTTTGATTTAAAATACTATTTTTCATATAATATAAAATAAAAATATTCCATAATTTCTCTTTTCTAAATTACAAATTCAAAAACAAAATTTATTTGACAAAAAACACGTAACATTTTAATTTACAAATTGTCATTTCAGATTTCAGTTAATTATTTGTATTAATTTTCGAAACATTTAATATTTTAATGACAATGTAAGTTCCTAATATATCTTCCTTTTTCAATAGGTTTATGAAGTCTACATAACTTTACTGTAATGCTGAGTTCTCAGAAAATGTATGATAATTGCGAAGGATTTTAAGGACATCAAATTTACCGCTCTTATAAAACATTTTGAGTCACTTACCTGAATGCCTTTTGGGCATAAAAATAAGATACGGATAAGTTAAATTTATTACACGCCGCGTAAAATATTGCATGTTGTAGGTAAGATGTGCAATTCAGAGACGAAGGGCGACGGTGCCCTTAAGCGTGTTTTAATACAAGCGCGGTAAAATGATCGCCCCTTACGTTTTTTATATGCCAATTGATGCGAAGGTCGGTTCATCTATTAAAAGTGAAATAAATTTATAAAACTATTATTGAGTCATTGAACCCAACTGCTTTTGTTTGCTGAACGAGATTGTGCATCTGTTTAAAGTAAAATTACAATATACTGTTGGTAAGTAAGGTAAGCGGCAGCCTATTTACGTCCCACTGGTGGACAAAGCAAGTGACTGCCTCATTGGTCTAGTGGTTAGCATGTTCGACAACAGACATGAGGTTCTGGGTTCGAGTCCCAGATCGGGCCAACTCGAAATCGATATTGAGTTTTCTATTAAGATTATCTCAATATTTGCCCGAAGTTTGGCGGTGTGATCCACCCCCGTGTCTCGGAGAGCATGTTAAGCCGTTAGTCCTGCGCCTGATCTCTTTCCGGTCGTGTCGGATTGCCGTCACGTCGGATTATGAGAGTGAAGGAATAGAGAGTACACTTGTGTACTATGTCTGCCAAACCGCCTGCCAAGTGCCTGCCAAGTGGAATAGCACGGTGGGTCTATGCTCTAAAAACCATCTCTCATATGAGTGACGAGGCCTGTGCCTAGCAGGACGTTAATGGGCTGCTACTTACCTTACCCGAGCATAGGCCTCGCTCATAGGAGAGAGGGTTTCTAGAGAATAGATCCATCACACTGCTCCACTTGGCAGGCACAGTACACAAGTGCACTATCTATCACTTATTATCGAAATTTTAATATCGATTTTGAATTCGCCTGAGACTCGAACCCAGGACCTCATATCTATAGTCTTTTATCCGATTCTTCACAATTATAACACACACTTTACTCCTCTTGTGGGAAAATAATGTCCCCCGTTCTCTTACGCTGCCATCAATTATATCTCCTTGTAAAACTCCCCACTCGAAAAATAAGGAAACTTAGGATAATCCGGAATAGCATTAAAACGGAATTAGCACATGTTAACCACCCGCAAATTCACCCGCAAGGGGATGTCGGGGGTGTTAATCTAGAGCCTGAAAAAGGACTATAACCTCTTTGCAGTAATACACAGCAAATAGTTCATTAAAGTATCTATACGTATGTTTCTTATTTGTAATATAATTTGCCTTAATTAATGGAAATGCTACCCAAGAAACATTCTACGCTATATTAGCTGATCGGCGTAACTTGGTATTTATGATTAGATCTTGGTAGGATGAAAAATACTTTACGATCTTTTCTCACGTCTACTTAATTCACAAAATAAATTTCATAAAAATCAATCAAGCCGTTACAGTGAAGTTTGGCAACAAATACTATAAAAGGTGTTTTTTTATATATTACATATGTAAAACATTTAAATTGTTGTACCTCTGTTAGAGAACGTTGTGGTTTAAAGGCAGATGTAGTGACTAAAATTGAGAAAGGTATGCTTAGATGATTTGGGCATGTGGAGAGAATGAAAGGAGACTGACAAAAAGGATTTATGAATAAAGAGTGAATTCGAAAGTTGTAAGGAGAAGACCAAGGCTAACGTTCCTAGATCAAATCCACGACATTTTAAGTAAGGGCCAAGTCTAGAGTACTCTAAACCGACGAACCTGTATGAAAGGTTTAGTGAAAATGAAAGAAGCGAAGGAGATACGCAAGGATCGTAGCAAGTGGGAGGATGTTGTCTCTGCCTACCCCTATGGGAATGAGGCGTGATGCTATGTATATGTATGTAAAAAGGCAATAATACGAAGAGATCTTCAAAACTACGCTTTTTACTCTAAATTTAGGAAAGTAAAACTTTTAGAAATGTAGACACTCATTCGTGGTATTTTCACGAGATCGGAAATTACGCGATGAATAGCAAGCAAAAAGAAAACAGCATAACAATTTATTGAATAGTAACTGTATTAAAAAAGATAGGCAGCAGTCTTTTTACCTTTTTTCCGCTGGGAAATGCATTTACGTACCCCTGCCGAGTGTGAGACTCGCCGGCAAGGCCAGGATACCCAGAATTGGAAATGTCAGAGGCTTCCAAGCGCATTCACCCTAAAACTCCCGGATAAAAACGACTGCGGATATTCAAGGAGGAGAAAGAGGCTTAAGTAAAGACGGCTCTTGCCTCCCAGCCTCCTCCTCCGAAAGGGAGCGGCATCTTCTGCAGCTTCCCGTTCTCGCTCCATTGCCTCCTTCAAAGAAATGACGGCCTCGCAAAAAGAGGCAACTGCATTCCATCCTATTTCACTGTCAATCATGGCACCCACTATACTTAGCAGTGAGGCATCAGCTCCGACCAGAGACGTCCCCAAGTCAGAGCAGCCTTTTAACCTCCTATTTTTGGGTTCAAGCCACTCAAAAGGGTGTTTATAGAATATTCACCCACCACGGTGTTCCACTACGGCTTGGCAGGATATACATATCCCGAAATTGCTTCAGAGATATTCAGATTTACTAACGATGTTTTCTTTCAACGAAAAGCACAATGATGGACTAGAAAGAACAGACAAGTGCCTAACTTTCGCTGAAAGATAATTCACTTGTCTTATCTTACTTGGTCACATTGAAAACGCACAAAAATAATAATATCTCTAAATATACATCAAAATTCAACGCTTCTATACATACTTGGCGCCAAGAGAACTTCAACACGTTTTTGTTGAGATATTTATCATAAACACCTTTATCGTAATATCTTATAGTAAGCAATAAAATTACTTGCAGGTCGTTAGGTTTTTCTAGTCATAAATCATGAATAAACTTAATACACGTAGCAGGAGTTTGGATTTTAAATAAGTATCTTCTAAATCAAATACTTGCGATTTCACAAAATCGCCTCACGTAGGTGTAAAATAGATTTTCGTAATGATTGAGCTCATAGTTCCTAAAGTAAGCTTAAAGCTTCTCGACCTGGGAAAGATATAAAGAATACAATTAGCAACAAGATGCTTAAGTAAAGTTTAAGCAGAACGCAGAAAAGTATTGAATAATTGAAATCCAAACCTAAAATCGAATCAAATATTCTTTAGTCAAGTAGGCTCAAAAAGCTCTTTTGAATCGTCAATGGTCTGTCCGTTGGTAACAAATCTACCACCGGTTCGGAAAGTTGATTCCGCTGAGAAGAATCCGGCAAGAAACTCAACGGTTACTCCTTTAAACATAGTTTTTTTGTAGGTTACAATGTGTTTCGCTTTCATATGCAACTGGAATCATGTCCAAACATCTTTATCGCTTAAATTTTCTTCAACATTATAATATGCCTTTTGAAATAGGACATTTTTAACCTACCTCTTAAAACTATGTGGAGGCAAACCCAGAAGTGATTCAGGTATCTTATTAAATATCCGTTTGCTCAACCCGACAAATGTCTTCTGAACCTTTTTCACTCTAAAATATGACATCACAAAGTTAGTTTTTATTTCTTGTATTAAAAATCTGTTTCGCTCCTTTTCCTGTATAAATGATTATTATCACGAATATATAAATGTTATTTAATATATATTGCGACGGTACTGTAAGAATTGATATTTCTTTGAATTTTCTCTTAAGGAAACGCGAGATCCCAATTGATATATTGCTCTTTTTTGCAAAATGCAAATAGTTTCAATGTCCGCCGCCTTCGCTCTTAACAGTATGCCGTAACACATAATGCTATAAAAATAACTGAAATACACCATTTTACAGTTTCAATATCAGTGTATTGCCTCACCTTCCTAACAGCAAAATGTAGCAGAAGCAGCTAATGATATTTGCGTGATAGTTAAATTAAAGCTCATTTATATAGTTCACAAAATGAAATGAAAATTGACTTGATAAATTTAAAGTTACATAAATTTTGGACACCGATTGTACTGTAGCAACAAATTTTAACCTTAATTCTCTAATAAAGAGAAGATGTTGATGAAAACGATGATATAGTAATAGTTACTGAAACAATGCATACAAAACTTATCAAATTTAATAATTTAGGCTAAATATATTACAAGGTAAAATATATATCCATACAAATACAAGTGCATACCTCATTGTAAACCCACATTGTCTAGTTTGATTACAATCGAAGGAAATAAAGGGTAAATCTGCCAGATTAAAGTGGCCTCGGAAGTATTAATGAGTACAGGACCAGCTTTGTTCCAAATCATGGAATATACCTGCAATTTCTTAACAGAAAATAAAAGAGGCATTATAGGCATCATACAGAAATTGACTCTGTTGTAAATCTGATATAGAAAGCAAATGACAGTTGAGGTTTTACGTTTAATAAGAGAAATATAATCATAAGTACCAAAAGCATTTTCAAATCAATATGATTTTAATAAAAGAAAATAATAATTCTAAGTTTGGCACAATTATTATTATATTACTGATTGGCACAAAGTTAATGCAATGGTAATGCAATGCAATGGTAATGGTAAACTGCCTCATTGGTCTAGTGGTTAGCATGTTCGACTACAGACATGAGGTCCTGGGTTCGAGTCCCGGGTCGGGCCAAGTCAAAAATCAATATAGAGTTTTCTATTAAGATTTTCTCAATATTTGCCTGAAGTTGGGAAGTTGGCGGTGTAATCCACCCCCGTGCCTCGGAGAGCACGTTAAGCCGCCGGTCCTGCGCCCGATCTCTCTCCGGTTGTGTCGGATTACCGTCACATCGGACCATGAGAGTGAAGGAATAGAGAGTGCACTTGTGTACTATACCTGCAAATCCGCAGTGGAGCAGCGTGGTGGGTCTATGCTCTAAAAACCCTCTTTCTTCGGAGTGAGGAGGCCTGTGCCCAGCAGTGGGACGTTAATGGGCTGCTACTTACTTACTTACTTTTACTTTACAAACTTAATGGTTATGAAATAAATTCCTTAAAATCTCAGAACGTAATCACAAAAGCCATGGAAGGTAGTTAGAATTGTATAATTGGATGGGATAAACATTTAAACGATGACATTCCGCGAATGGCCGACAAGAAACTAAGTGGCTAGAGTAAGATCCGAGTGAAATACTTCGTATGGCTGTTATAACCACATGTGGTGCTTACTTAATTAATTGAACAGAAGGCCTTCTATAACCGCGGGAATCACCTAAGATCAAGCGAACCGCATCGTATTACAATTGATATGTTTGAAAAAGTCAAATAAGTGCGAAAATGTTAATAAATAATTAAGTTCTCCGTCCCTAAATTATAGATAAAATGACCTTTAGCAAGTTATGTGCTCCAGAAATAATTAATATTTATTCGTAATCTACCTATATGTCTATCTTGTTCAAATTTTCATTCATTTAAAAAATACCTTTTTATTCGTGTATTCAAATTGAAATACATTTGACGTCAAAGCTTTGCTGCTAGGGTGGTTAAGTTACCATTGCCGAAGCTTTCCACTAGTCCAGACCAAGACATATTCGAAAATGCAACTTTCTAACTTCGCCTTGACGTTAATCAAAGCCAGGATATCTGATAGCAAAGCGAGTAGTCAAAACATTGCGTCAGCGAGGCAATTATGGATTCAAGGTATAAAAATTAATTAAAAGTTTGACATGATCGGGAAATTTTAAAAGAAAAAGAGTCTGTTGGGTCTTTACTCTGTCACACTCTACATAGAACCAAATTCCGACAAAATACTTAACATATAAGATAAAGTTAAAACTAAACTACATTATATAATTTAATGATGATGACGATAAGTGTATGAAAACTATGCTTATGTTACAAAAAAGCAATATGTGCTATTTATAAATTAGGATCATGAGCTTCTCTTAGAGTCAAATTCAATGTGACATCAATTCTCACAACACTGTCGCAATGTGTATTGAATAACATTTTATTAAAACAAATAAAAACAAACTTGTAACGCTATATTATGTTACGGCGAAGAAGGTTCAGAAATTGATGGATTAAAAAGAATCTTTAAGAAGGGTTATATCAGCTAAGGATTTGCCTGCGTATAATTCAAAAGGCATAATGTTGAAGATTACTTAGGTGATTAAAAGTTTTTGGATTTGATTCCTGTTGAAGTGTAACCAATAATTGTTAGCATCTTCTCAGTGGAATTAACTTTACGAATTGATGGTCAATTTGACACTAATAGATAGAGTTTTGACGATTCAGGAGAGCTTTTTGATGCTACTTGTATAAAGAATATTTTGATATTACCCTCCCACGATATAATCCGAAGAAGTTACACTTGCTCCGGGTAAACATTGATAAAGTAAGATAAGGTAACACAGCTGATTAACCTCCCACTGCTGAGCATAGGCCTACTAATTTATAGGAGGGAGGGTTTTTAGAGATTAGTCCCACCACGCTGCTCCACTGCGGGTTTGCTGGCAATAAACATTGATAAAAACACACTTTTTAAAATATTACTTGTAATATTGTTCTGTCCCATAGCAGTATTCTGAAATATAATCTCACTTAATACAGAACACAATATGTGCATCCTGTTATTAGTGGGTCTATGTGAGGTATTATTTGATCCCGCTATTCATGCAAACCTGTCTGCCCGGGACCAACAGCGTGGCAAACTTCCCTAAGTGTTGTATAGAAAATACTTTCGTTTCAATGTTAGATCCATATACAGCGTTGAAACTACACTGTTAGACAATTGCTTCTGTTACTATTCAAGCTTTTACGCACATAGTTCCCCATTCCATGGGTATATGGGAAATAACGTTGCGAAAATAGTGTCTTTGTAAAATTTTAAACCGATTAGGTAAATAGTTTTATAAATCTCACGAGATCTGCAAAACTATTTGAGTGCTGTTTTCAATTCCTATTATAAGTTCACCGAAAGGTTTTAATAAAATATGGGTCACTGGCTCAAACTGGTAGTTTAAAGACCACGTGATGCATTAGTACTGTAAAACTATCTTCGTAATATTTTTCGGTTTTTCTATTATGCTAATCTAATCAGAACATACTTCGTTTTGTATTCCGGTTATTAATCGATAGTTTTAGTTCGTATTTTGACAATGGAACAAGCGAAAATAACGGAAAATTACTTATCAACGCATTAATTAGTTTATTTAATTTTGCAATACTTGTAAATCAATTTATATTTATACAAAAAATCAAACTTTTTTAAGGCCTCACTTATACAACTTTATCAATAAATCAGTTTCAATAAACAGACTATAAAAACACCGTCAGCAAATACCTAAACTATGATGCAACAGAAAACCTACTTACTGTATTAAATTGATAAATTTTTACCCCTATTATTCTAAACTTTTTAACAGATATTGACTGAAAAATAATTATCTTAAAATTAGTAAATTATAAAATGACCAATTATTTAGTATATATTTTATTTCTACTATTCTCTATATATTTATTTATAAAACAATACATAGTACACTAACAGCTCTCGCCAAATCGTATACAAGTTAGGTTTATTATAATTACATATTATATATAAATGATAGAAATTATTTATTAAAATAGACTGAAGTTTTTTTGACTGCCTCATTGGTCTAGTGGTTAGCATGTTCGACTACAGACATGAGGTCCTGGGTTCGAGTCCTGGGTCGGGCCAATTCAAAAATCAATATAGAGTTTTCTATTAAGATTTTCTCAATATTTGCCCGAAGATGGGAAGTTGGCGGTGTGATCCACCCCCGTGCCTCGGAGAGCACGTTAAGCCGTCGGTCCTGCGCCTGATCTCTCTCCGGCCGTGTCGGATTCCCGTCACATCGGACTATGAGAGTGAAGGAATAGAGAGTGCACACTTGTGTACTATGCCTGCCAATCTGCAGTGGAGCAGCGTGGTGGGTCTATGCTCTAAAAACCCTTGCTCCTCGGAGTGAGGAGGCCTGTGCCCAGTAGTGGGACGTTAATGGGCTGCTTCTTACTTGTCCGAACACATCAGTATCCGGGATTTGGACCAATATTTTATTAAGATGCTCTACTACGCGATGAGTAGGTGCTGCAGACCCGCGACGAGTCCGCGGCTGTTCTCCCTAAGCCAGCAGCCGTGGCCCCGGCCCACGAGTCCTACACGCGCAAGGGCAATCGGATTGTCCACCTCGCCATTGAAGCGCTTATAGTAGTGCACTACAGATAATAATTTACGTCTGAAGTCTAGCGTCTCTAAGCCAACCATGGCACCTATAAAAATAGACAAATATAAATATGGGTAATATCCATAGAGTCTTTTATAAAGGTAGCGTGCGAAATTTTTTTGACTTTCTTCTATTAATTTCTATTTCATTTCATATGGATCCCAAACAATAGCCCTATTTCCACTGCTGGAGAAAGGTCTCTCTTAATGAATTCCAATGGGCCCGATCTTGCGCCGCTTGTATCCAGCGGCTGCCAGCGCCCCGCTTGATATCATCGGTCCACCTGGTGGGGGTCTGCTGACGCTGCGTTTTCCGGTGCGACGCCGCCTCTCTAAGACCTTCGGGCCCCAACGTCCATCGGTTCTGCGAACTACGTGCCCTGCCCATTGCCACTTCAGCTTTGCAATTCGGTAGGCTACGTCGGTGACTTTGGTTCTCCTACGGATCTCCTCATTTCTAAGTTGATCACGTAGGGAAACCCCGAGCATAGCCCTCTCCATTGCCCGCTGAGTGACTCTGAATCTTCTTACGAACCCTATAGTCAGCGGCCATGTCTCGGAACTATATGAAATCGCTGGCAACACGCACTGTTCGAAGACCATAGTCTTCAGGCACTGAGGAATTATGGATGAAAAAATGTCCCGTAGTTTTCCGAACGCTGCCCATCCGAGTTGAATTCGGGGGTTGATCTCTTTTTCGAAGTTGGACCTACCTAATTGGATCGTGTGTCCCAGGTAGATGTACTCATTTACAACTTCGAGTGCTGAGTTCTCAACGGATTCAAGTTTACTGCGGACAAAACATTTATAGAGTACCATCGCTACTCTGATATCAGAAAACTGTGATGATATCCTAATTATGAATCCTAGACTTTTATGAGCAGATTAACATATACTATTGTAGTGATTTTTAAAAACTAATCATTGGTCTAATATTAATCGTAAGTCCCTAATTTCATTTACCCGGTTAATTTGTTTCCCCTTTATTGTGTAATTATTTACTATGGGTGTTTTGGATCTTGAAAATGTTATAACTTTACATTTATCCTCATTGAATGATAATTCATTTAGGTCTGCCCACTCTGTTACTGAATCTATATCTATTTGTATGCACTCGGTGTCCTTAGAATTTTCAATCTACTACAAAATGTATACTACGTTAATAATCTTCTAAAAACTCTTCTTAGCCAAGTATATAACACACACAAACTCACGCACGCAAGTACACACGCACAAAACACGTACACACCCACACGGTCACACGTACACATTCATTTTAAATGTTAACGTAATGTAAATTAACATTGTTTTAACTTTATGATTTAGTTTTAATCTGATGATAATTTTTTGGTGATGTATGATGTACAGAGTTATTGTGAAGGGAAAATTTATGAGACGATCGTAAGTACTGTCATTCTATATGGATCAGAGTGCTGGGCCACCAAAGGGGAAAAGGAAAGGATTGCATGCAGCGGAGATGCGAATGTTGAGATGGGTGTGTGGAGTGACAAAATTAGAAAAAAATTTGGAATGAGTATATTAGAGGCAGTGTGAAAGTAGCACCAGTGACCGAGAAGTTAAGGAGTGGAAGGCTATCCTGGTATGCTATGTCATGAGAAGGGAGGATAGCCATGTATGCAAGAGGGCCCTAAATATGATGGTAAGCGGCAGGGCGCCCAAAAAAAGTGTGGATGAACTATATGAAAGAGGATATGTGTGTAAGGGGTGTGAATGTAGAAATGACAGCGGATAGAGTGAAATGGCGAAAGAAAAAATGCTGTGCCGACCCCACCTAGTGGGATAAGGGCAAGAAAATGATGATGGACAGAGTTCCTATAATGTTCCTATAATGATAACTTTTGTATATTTTTATAATCTGTGTGCAATAAAGTATATCTATCTGATATGTTAATAATTAAATATGCGCACGCATGCACGCATGCACGCATGGCAATTGCTGATAGTGATGTTACACGTCATTATGCAATAAGGTTACATTTAAAAAGTTTATATTGTCGAAAGCACAAAGGAGGTTACATTAGAACATCTACTATATTATTATTTTAATTTACAAACAAGAAAAACATGCATTAAAACTTTTAATATATGGTTATGTGTGTTTGTGTGTAGGTCTTTGTCTGAACATAAAAATTGATGTGAGTGATTTTATTTAATTATTCGATTTTAGTAGTGAGTCCACCTCATCATAGTTTCATCTGTAACTGACATTCTGCAGTCCCTAATTTTCATTGGATATATATTTAGTATTCGGTTAATCAATTAGTATATATAGTTAGGTTTATGGGAATATTGGTTTTGAATTAAAGCTGTTCTGGAAGGATAAGTTTTGGCAACAACATCCCTTCTCATTTTTCTCGATAGCAGGATGAACATTGATTTTTACTTCCTTAGAATGATGTCCAAGACATATAGCTTTCTAACTGAAAGTAGTCATCTGACTATAACAAACACATAAGAAAGTGTTATCAATATTGGGCTGTTCACGCGTGATGCCTTAACATAGGGATTATTTCCCTTATTTTTATTTATATACTTAACAGTACGAATATAAAATGTTTACATAATTACACATCTTCTCTAAGGATCTTACAGTGAAGTGTTACAGTAAAGTCCTATTTAGTTGATAGTTGCCGTCTTAAAACTTAACTGCTTCAATTAAACGGACTTCTCATGGTAGTTAAAGGACATTATGAGGTAAATTTACCTAACTGCTTCTCCACATACTGACTATAAACAAATACAATGTTTGCTTAAACTTGGAAAGTGATATTAATAAATTTTTAATGTTAGTTCAAACTCTCTTCTTTATACATGTCAATAAAATAATTATTGACTCATTCACTGTAGTTAAAATAAATTTAGTTGAACTTTTATGTGTTGAGAATGCAGTTTTAAGGAAGTTTTGCGTTTAAGTCTTTTTTTTATATTTCTTGACTTTACTAATACGAATCTGATAATACGAGTACTTGCCTCAGTTTTCCCTGAGCTAGTAAGGAACTGGATTCCCAGTTTGTACAGGTAAATTTAAATCAGTTCATATTTAATTCCGATTTTCAATTTACATAAAAAAAAACTCGGGACATTTATTTTTCTCGAAAAGCTCTGAAAATATTAGAGCTCTTTTGTGGAACATTCACTGGCAGATTACTTATATTATAAATAATTTTTTATCCCAAATTTTTTTAGAATCGACGAGATATATCAGGTGTCTCATTATTATAAGACAACTAACGTGGTTAGTTAGACGTTATTGAATACCGAAATAAACTCAAAATAGTATAGAAAATAGAGATAATTACTTACTTGTTTTAAACGGTATATTTATTCCAAAACTAGTCCCGGGCTCTCTGGCTCTTTTTTATGACAACCACTAATGTTATACCTTTAAAAACATTAGTCACAGATGCCAACGATAAACCAAACGACTTGCAAAATCAAACAACAGGGTACCGATAATTAACTAAAATTTGAAGAGATTTTAGCAGGAAACCGTCGTCTTACCGATGTATATATATTTATAGATTCTTAAATTTGTAATTATAATATAAAACTAAGTGACCAAAAGTTAAGTTAATCAAGTTACCCGATAGAATCTAAATAACCTTAAATCAATGTCTTAAGTTAGTTAATATTCTAGTTGTTAATTCAAGCATTTAAGAGTATCCATATACTCCACCAGTTTCTCATCAAGTCAACCGGCTTCGTTAATTAGTAAAAACAACAATTCGCTGTACATTCTGTTTCTCGACCGCCCGCCATTTCCTCGTACCGCGCTAGAGAGCTGCTAATTTGAGCCCGGTACAGTTTTTTCGCGTCGCGCATCATATTCGGCATTTGCCCACTCGATCCGCCATCGAAATTAAGGTCCGAACAATGTCTGACAAAGCGACCGTCGGCAAAACATCCGAGAGCCGGATTCCGAGACTGCTGCCTGTTTTTTCAAATCGCCATCTCGCTTCACGATCCGCAAACGAGGGAGCTTGTCATAGTTTGGAAGCCTTGCTGACCTATTATATGGAACATCTGAATGCGAAAAGCTTTTCTGTAAATGTGGCTGTTATATTTTGCCTTCCAAAAATGTTATTTATTTACTAGCTTCAGTTCTCGACTTCGCCTACTTTAACTTCAAAATTCATGACTAACGCCATCTATATTTAAAGCTGTTTTAATAAACCGCCATCTGTCTTCACGGTTTGTAAACGAGGGAGCTTGTCATAGTTTGGAACCATTTGTGATCTATTATATGGAACATCTGAATGCGAAAAGCTTTTCTGTAAATGTGGCTGTTATATTTTGCCTTCCAAAAATGTTCTTTATTTACTAGCTGCAGTTCTCGGCTTCGTGTACTTTAATTTCAAAATTCATCACTAACACCATCTATATTTTAATATGTTTTAACAAACCGCCATCTGTCTTAACGATTCGCAAACGAGGGAGCTTGTCATAGTTTGGAAGCCTTGCTGACCTATTATATGGAACATCTGAATGCGAAAAGCTTTTCTGTAAATGTGGCTGTTATATTTTGCCTTCCAAAAATGTTCTTTATTTACTAGCTGCAGTTCTCGGCTTCGTGTACTTTAATTTCAAAATTCATCACTAACACCATCTATATTTTAATATGTTTTAACAAACCGCCATCTGTCTTAACGATTCGCAAACGAGGGAGCTTGTCATAGTTTGGAAGCCTTGCTGACCTATTATATGGAACATCTGAATGCGAAAAGCTTTTCTGTAAATGTGGCTGTTATATTTTGCCTTCCAAAAATGTT